>PVLA01009235.1:0-77875 GCA_004027455.1 Hydrochoerus hydrochaeris | reverse complement strand
CCCTCCCTCCTCATCCTTCCCCCTTCCTTCCTTCCTTCCTTCCTTCCTTCCTTCCTAGGGGCTGGAGTGGGACCCAGGGTCTTGCACAGGCTGGGCTATAGCACTCTACCACCCTCCCGTGCCCCCTGGACCAGGCTTTTCCTGCAGTCGTTCCTCAGACTCCTGGGCATCTTCACTAGGGATCCCCATGACCCACCCCGACCCCCCGACCTTCCCAGGAAGCCTGTCAAGGAGCCTGTGTCCAGGAGCATGTCTGCCATGAGTGACCAGAGGTAGACAGAGTGGCTTCCCGTACCCGCACACCTGCCCCTGCTGTGGTCAAACCGGCGAGATCAGCCAAGCCAGGCCCTGCCACCTGCAGGGACCGCAGGGAACGCAGACAGGAGTCCCGCATGGGCTGCAGCACAGAGAGCTTGGGAGGAGGCCGTGGCTGTAGGTTCAACTACACACCAGCATGATGAATGAGTGTCATTCATGGTTCAAGTGCGGAAATGCTAGGTCTGCTGCTAATGACTGACTGCAGCAGACTAGGTAACTCGTAAAGAGAAGAGATTTATTTGGGCTCACAGTTCTGGAGGCGCAGGGAGCAGGGCCTCACCTGGCTGTGGCCTTCTTGTTGGCAGAGCCCTGGGTGGCACAGGACATCGCGTGGCAAGCACGGCGGGCTCGTGGTTCTGTGCTGCCTTCCGGTCCCGCCCTCTTCTTCTAAAGCTACCAGGATTCTAACACAAGCGCTCCGCCACCTCCCCAAGACCCCACCTCTCAGTGCCACCGTGAGATTAGGTTTCCCCTCTCTCACTGACACCTCACAATTGGGATTGACGTCAATGTGAGTCAAGGGGACAAACCTCATTGAAACCCCAGCAAAGGGAAACCTGCTGGGTATCTGCTCCTCACGGGCCAGCACGGCTGACCACTCTCTTCCCAGGAGGTCTTTGCAACAACCGTAAGAGAGCTGTCTGCCTGGGCTCCTTGGTCATGGACGGGGACCCACAGTGGGCAGCAGAGGAAATGGAGGTGCTGGGGCTGCGGCTTCCGGTGGGTGTGGTCTGCTGGACAACTCCTACACAGAGAGATGGATCGCTCTGTACCAGCCCCCGGCAGACATGCAAGGGACCAACTTCTTGCCCAGGCCCACGTTTGCTCTCTCCAGCCATACCCCAGGCCCGGGCAAACAAGGCAGGCTCCTCAGAACCAGAGAGCTGAAATTTGCTTTCATGAATTGCTAACAAGTGCAAGACCAAGCAGAGAGAGAAGCCACTGACTTCCCGCTCGGAACAGAACAGCCTGTGCACCTCTGAACACCCGTCACCTTGCCAAGAGCCTCCACAAGGTGCAATGTTCCCGCAGTGTAACCCATTAACAGAAACCAAGTGTTCTGGCCATTCTTTCTTCTGCTCTATCTTGTTTATTTGAAGCAATTTGCAGCCCTGGGGAAAGAAAATGAAAGAAAGAAGGAAAGCAGACGGCTTGCTGGGGTAGAAAATGCTCGTGAGATGGATGGTTCTACTTCTGCCGAGAGTAACCACGGCTGGCGGCTGCCTCCCTGCAAAGGCGAAAGCACTGTGGGTCCTTCTGCTTTGCGGGGCCGGGGGTCCCTCCTTGCATCTTTGTGGGACACACATCAGCCTCCATGGGAAGCAGCAGAAGCAAGTCCAAAAAGCTGGGGCCACCTTTGGTTTTTGTCCAGCCCATGGCAGTGTCAGAAAACCAGGGGCCAAGCCGGCCTGCCATAGGTACTGCTTCATGCGCAGATGAATTCATAGCCGCCCGCCCAGGGTGGCTCCGGAGGACTGGGACAAATGGGGGCGAGCCCCTGCCAAGCCACAGGTCTGTCGAGAAGGCTCACGCGAGCTGCAGCCGCGCCAGGGAGCTGGCTGCCTTCTTTATGGGTCCCCGCCACGCAGAAAGGGAAACTTCCCGGCAGCTTCCTCCCGTCCTCCCCTCCCACCGGCCCGCTGAGATGGGTGTGGCCAGCCTCTCTGACCCAATCCACATCTCTTTTTCCTTTATTTCATTTTTCCTTTTTTATTTTTTTTCCTGTTGGATCGACTGGATGTTTACTCTGGTGAGAATGAACACCTCCAAAACATTTATCCTAACCCTAACCCTAACCCTAACCCTAACCCTAACCCTAAGGCCTTCCAACTCTGGGTCTTCGTGAAACCCATGGGAGCTGTCGGGAAGCATCGCCTGGGGTATCCACATCCCCGCCAGCGGTCACCAGGGCTCTTTTGGCCTCAGCAGCACTTTTTACGACAATAAACATTTTGACGAGGGTGACGTGACATCTCCTTGCGGTAGTTTGGACCCACCGTTCCCTGATGATCTGTGATGCTGATCCCATTTCTCACATACACGTTGGTCCTTTGTATGACTTCTTTCAAGTAAAGTACATCTACCTAAATGGCCCATTAGTTAATGAGGTCATTTGAGATTTTTTGCTATGTAGTCGTTTGAGCTCCTTGGATGGTCTCACGCCAGGTGAAGAGTACGCAATTATCTCCTCCCAGTCTACGGACCCCTCTTGATTCAACCGACGGTTTTCTGTGCTGCGCAGAGCGTCTTAGCTTGGTGCAACCCTGATTGTCTGTTTTTCATTTTGTTCCCTGTGTTGTAAGTCTGATCTCAAAAGTCATTCCCTATACTGATGTCTTGAAGGGCTTTCCCTGGGTTTACTCACGGAAGCGTCTTAGCTTCAGCTCTTCCGTGGAGGACTTGGGCCCCTTATGAGTTGATTTTCATGCTGTTCTTCCATGTGTGGATGCCCAGGCCACCCGCAGCATGTCCTGGGTGCTGTCCTTTCTCGGTGGCAGTTCTGAGGCCCTTTTGCGTGAGACTCAGTGGGCGGCAGGCTGTGAACTTCTGGGTTCTCCACTCTTCCGCAGCGCAGCGCAGCACTCTCTGCGTTTGTTTGTTTGCCAGCCCTCCTCCGCCGGGTCGCTACTGCATTGCGGGATATCTTGAGATCGGCTAATGACATGCTCTGACCTTGCTCTTCAGAGTGTTTTGTGTTTCCATATGGTTTTAGGAATCTTTCTCTACCTCTGTGAAGAAGGGTTAGGTATTTTAACAGAGGTTATTTTGAGTTTGTAAGTTGCTTCACGTAGTACGGAAATTTTAACAATGTCGAATCTTTCAATCTGAGAACATAGGAAATCTCTCTTTTTTAAATGTCTTCAATTTCTTTCATCAGTGTTTGATAGTTTTTAGTAGAGATCGTTCACCTCCTTGGTTAAATTTGTTCCTAGGTTTGTTTGCTGCAGTGCTTGGGGTTGAACCAGGGACTTCACGCTGAGCTACATCCCCGCCCTTTTTTAATTTTGTTTTTCTACTTTGAGAGAGAGTCTTGCTAGGTCACTAGTTTGCCCAGGTCGGAAGTGAATTTCTTCTGACTTCCTGCCTCAGCCCGCCGGAGTAGCAGGATTCTAGACTGTGATACGTGCCTGCTTCCCGGGGTTATTGCTTTGCATCTCTGTTAGGAACTGGATGGCTTTCTGGATTTGCCTCTCAGCAAGTTCACTATTAGCATATAAAAATGCTCCTGATTCTTGTACACAGCATCTGTACTCCTCCACCTCCCCCGGAGGTACCTGCCCTAGCAGAGTCGTGGTGAGCTCAAGTGTCTCTATGTGCAGAGTCATGTGCTGCTGACCTAATTAACAGAGCTGGAGACTCCGGCCAGATGCAAAGATCGGGCTTCACGGCAGTGAGGTATGGAAATGTGTGCGTGTGTGTGTGTGTGTGTGTGTGTGTGTGTGTGTGCCGGTGTGTATGCAATCGCGTCAGAGGGCACAGCTGATAGAAGTTACGATGGCCCCACAGGGAAATGCTGTCCAGTAACCTAGCGAGGCTTTAGGAGCCGACTGGCCTCAGTCCTACACTCCCAAAGGGAAGGGCTTCTGGTGGGTTTCTAGGGACACTGAGTGCTGAGGCAGGGAAGGCCAACCGTGCACCCCAATCAGAACCCAAGTCACTGAGCCCGAGGGTACCATGTGAGTTAAAGCTCAGAGAGGTATCTCCCAGAGGGACATCTTATCAGGAAGTGATATGATGCAAATTCAAAAGGCAGACCTCCCCTAACCTGGCTCCTAGCCCCAGTTCTGGGCTCAGGGTTAACAAGGACCGACCGCCAGGACTGGTGTCTTAGCCCGTCATCCAGGGTCACTCCTCAGCTTCTGTGCCCTCTCCACCCTGGAGTCCAGTCTGCAGGGGGCAGACCTAGGAAAGCTCTTCCTAGGATAGGCTCAGACGCTGGCGCCCAGGGGGCCGGTCACTGTGGGGTGAACACCGAAACTCCTGCTCAGGATGAGTGTCCAGGCCACGTGGGGATGGGACATCGGAAAAGGGGGCCTCGGCTGTCTCGGTGAACAGCGTGTGCTCTGCAGACCCTCAGTGGCACCACTGTCCCCAGGGACTCTTTGCGAAGGTACTGCCCATACTTCCCAGTCTGCAGGAGATCCCAGCAGATGAGGGACCTTAGAGATAGACAGGCGGCTTTCTCCAGGTCCCGGGAGACTCAGAGGCCAAGGTGCAGCTGTCCAGAGGAGGCAGAACAAGACAGTAGCTGAGAAAGCCAGGTAAGGGTCAGCGCCTGGAGCAGCCAGCTAGAACCTGCAGGGAGCTGACAGGCAAGTCCTGCAAGGAGACCTGCCCAGCTCCAGTGCCCTGGGCTTTCTGGCAAAGGGGAAAACTCATTAGAATACAATGAGCAGGGTCTGGAGACCGATTCCTGCAAACAGCCAGAGCCTGAGACTCTTGTGGCTTTTAGAGCTGGTCATTCAGTATCCACCCTCTTTCCTCATGATAGAGAGGGTACAAAGGAGGGGCTTCCCAACCGTCCGGTTCTGTATTTTGGAACAAGTGGGAATTTCTTACCCTTAAAATCCCATGATTGCCAGAAACCATGGCAACCTTGACCAGTAGTCACTGCCACCCACTCTGTCAGGGGTTGCTCTGGGCAGTTGTGTGCATATGACCCACCCAGTACCCATGCAGCTTACCAGACAAGGCTCTGCTGTCCAGACGACTTACAAGGCCAGCACAAGTGAGATTCTGACCCTGGCCCAACCCCAGGGAGCCTTCCCACAGCGACACAGCCTGCCCCTCCCTGGGGTAGTCCTGGTGAGTGCTGAGTACAGTCTGCACTGACGTCGGCTTTCCTGTGCCCCATTTTCCCACGAAACACAAGCTAACGCGTTCAATGCTCCCGAGTCTTGCTCCCATGATAGCGTCTTAGTTCCCTTGGCTGCTGTAGTAAAACACCACAGACAAGCAGTTTTATATCTTCCAGCTCCTGGTAGAGAATGCCCAGGAGGACACCCAGAGGCCGTCTAGCTAGAGGGACTGGAAGCCCAAGAGCGAGACACAGTGGGTCTAGGGTCTGATGAGGGCTGCGGTGGCCTCCAAGATGGCGCCTCCTGGCTGTGTGCTCTGGAAGGGAGGGGCGTGAAGTCCCAACACAGCTGCAGATGGACAGGCAAAGCACTGACCACTCCCTGAGCAAGCCAGCAGCACCGATCAATCTATGAACATCTCCTGAAGCCCACCTGCCAACACTGTTGCTCTGGGGAGTAGGTTTCCAACACATGAACTTTAGGACATCTTGAGACCACGGCACACGGCCTCATCCAACAGGTCCCAAAGCTGACCCTGGAGCTTGCGCTGACCACTGACCATGCCTATGAGGACAGTCTGCTGGAGGAGGCAGCCTGGGACGCGCAGCCTCTGGTCCTAGTTTAACCCAACACCCCCACCCTGCACTGTTTCATTGTGCTGCGTGCTGCTGATAACCAGAGGGAGGGAACAGGCTCGGCCCGGGCTTGCTCCAGACACTGGGGCCCTCATGGCCCTAAGGTGGGGCGGCTCTTTTACTTCAGAACGGGCTGCCTGGCCAGAGGGAATCCATGACTCTTCAGCAAACTGACCAGGATTCAGGGTAGGGGCCCCGTGGGCATGGCCTGCTGCGGCTGGCTGTGGGACCTGGCTGCAGAGGTTCCCTGCATCCCGGCTCCCTACCGCCCCTCCAGCTGCTGTGGCTCTACCAGAAGGCAGGGAGGTTTCGCACCCGGGTTTTCTTTGAGCCTTTAGAGAGGTAGAGACTATCCGGAGGAATGCCCAGAGGCCTTCTGGCAAGAGTCACAGCTGGTTCCCTGTTGACTGTTACAGCAAAAGCACTGCTGTATTTCACACACAGGGACCATGGGCCTCTGCACTGCTTAGCAAGGGGGCATGGGATCCTGTGTTACTCAGCTTTCTGTTACTGTAAGAAAATACCCAAGATGATCAGCTCATAAGAGAAAAGGTCTAAAGCAGCTCACATGTCAGTCACATGGCTCTGTGGCTCTGGCCTGTGGTGAGTCAGCACATCAGGGTAAGAGGGTGGCTGCAGCCAGACCGCTTAGGTCACAGCCAGGAAGCAAGGTAGGAAGAGCAAAGGATGGGGCCCCACAGGTGTGACCTCCAAGGCCACACCTCCAAGGCCCCAAGACCTCCCCCCAAGCTTCCCCTCTTAAAGATTTCCCCATCTCCCAAGAGAGTCATGCTGGAAATGCATTCTCCCCAGCTCTGGCCTTCGGGGGGAACCTCAACAGTACCCCCACCCTCTGGCAGCCCACACTGATCTCTGGTGATCAATCGCCAGCTACCCAGACTTGACCTTGGGGATCATTCTGGTCTTGCAGAGGTGATTTGCAGAACTGCAAGGGTAGAAAATGAGTCCAGAAAATGGCTTTCCTGATAGCCAAGCACGCAATTGGCATCGTCGTTCCTGGAAATTTGGCATGAAATTCTTGCTCGGTGCTAGGAGTTCCATGAATTCCTCTGCTGCAGTTAATCACTCCAAGCCACTTTAATCTCGCTCTGAAAAGCCATACTTCCTCCGGAGTGCATCATTCTTGTCTCTGAACTTTGCCTTTTACTGTAGTATTGGTGTGGTTCCTTAGAATTCTACTTGCCTATACTTCATCGGAATAAAAAGTCAGTAAGTTTTAAAACAGCCTCCTGGATTTTCCCACTCAAGTAAGACAGGGTATAAATGAGTGTCCCCTGGGCCACGATTACAGGGCGGGAGAGGTGAAGGGACCGCGTCAGAAATCAGAACTGATTTAAACTACCGTGTTGCATAACTGACAGGCTTGGAAACCTCAACCACAGCAAGTCGTGAATGCTGAAAAAAATGAATCATAGACACTGGCAAGTCCCCTCACCCCCTTGAGGTAACAAGGCGGAACCACATCAAAGGCTTGGTATGAGATAAAGGTGGTCAGTGGTTACAGGACCAGAAACCCAGCTGCAGGGGGAGAAAAGCTTCCCCATCCTTTGAGAAGTGTTCCCATAACTGACTGTGCTCTGTCTGCCTTGCTTCCAGTCAGCAAGCTCTTCCTGGACCTCACTGATCTACCTTCCCCACTCCCGGGGCTAAAGGGACCTACGAATGCATCCTCCTCTGCTAACAGGAAGCTGCGAGCAACAGCAGCCCAAGGTTCTTTGCTGTAACCAAGAGACGGTGTTACAAGAAAATCGGGCCGAGCTGCAAACTTCTCAGGCCAGAGCAGACCCCACGTTCTCACCTACATCCTTCCTCCGGGGATTCAGAGTCCTGTGGGACCCCTGCCTGCCTTGGGCAATATCTGGCTCCCAGAATTGAGCCCCAGGGGCCAACTGAGTCCTTGGCCAGCTTTGAGGTTAGCGATGCCACGGGCGTGGCCAGAAAACAGCCTCGAGGAGAAGACCCCACCCCACCCCCAGTGCTGACTTGCGGCATCCAGCTCCCCCTCTCTGAGCCTGTTTCTTCACCTCCAAAACGCAGAATAAATACAGGACTCTTCCTTCCCAGAGTTCCCAGATCTGTGATTTAACAGCACTTGGCAATTCTCAGGTAAGGGGCGGGTTTGGGGGTGAAAGTTAACAACTCAATGGTCCCTGGGTTTTTGATCCCACAGGAAGGAACACGGAATAAAAGGCGATGAGTCGAGCGGCCCCCTGATCTGAAGTTACGCTCTCCGCCGTTTCGGTTTCCCTCGTCAGGTGTGGTCTGGGAACTTTACATGGAAAATTCCACAAATTCGTGATGTACATGTTTTCAATGACCTTCATCACATTACACTGTTATAATTGTTCTTCGTTATCATTAGTTGCTGTTAACTTCCTGCCGTGTCTAATTTATGAATTAATCTTTCTTCTCGAGATACATACACAGGAAAAGAGCAGTGACGGATTGGGGCCCACAGGTTCCAGCCACAGTTTCGGGCATCCCTGAAGGCTGGAAATGCATCTCCAAGGAGCAGAACTGTGACATCCGGTAGGGATGAGTGGGCTGTAGCCACAGCCAGGGCTTGAGCAGAGGCACAGCCAGCCCAGGAAGCCCTTGGTGACACTGGATCATCCCATGCCAACACTGCCATCTCCCCTTCCCAGAGCCGTCCCCTAGAACACTCAGGAGAAGGCTGCCTTGGTGCCAACATGGAGTAGGAAGACCAGGCCAGCTCAGAGTCTTCTCTGCTCAGGGTCCTACCAGGCCAGAATCAGGCTGTTGGCCTGGCTCGATGCCTTTGTGGGCTCCCAAGAATTTGATGTAGTCAGGACTCAGTTCCTTCCATCTGCAGGGTGAGACCTCTGTTTCCTTGCTGGGTGTCAGCCAGGACCCACCTGTCCTATTTTTAAGGGTCCCCCCCCATTCCTTGCTTTGTGGCTGCCTCATCTTCAAAGCCACATCTGGAACCTTTCTCATTCTCTCTCCCGTGACCAGCCAATCCCTGCTTTCCAAAGACACATGCAATTGGATTTGGCCCAGGCAAGCACTTCAGGGCTCCCAGGCCTCCTGCTTAGTGACTGTAAGGACAGACAGACACCCACGGAATCCCTTAATCTCACCATCGCAAGAGAGTAACTTGCAGGTGAGTCTCCATCGGAGGGCCATGATAGAACTGAGGAGAGGTCACCTGGGACATCACTCAGGACGATGACGAAAGCTTCCGAGTAAGATGCCAGGTGCATAGGACAGGTGCAGACATGACCTGTGGCCCGTGGACCCTAACTGTGAAAAACGTCCTGGGTTAGAGCAAAGAAGAGGCTCTGGGAGTGGGGGAGGCTGAGAGAGGGCCCCTGAGATGTTGGCAAGATCCCTGTCCAGCATTGTGTGGCACCTCCGTGCTCCCCACAGAGAAGCTTTTCATGTGACCTTCAGGGCTCCCAGTGGGACACCGTGAGCTCCACCTTTGTGCCAGAAGACATTGGTGAGGGTAGTGGGCAGCCGGGCGCTGAGAGGGTCCCCCTGCACACGGGGTTTCAGCATGGCCTGCCGCCCACTCCGGTCAGACTGTGGTTTCCAGGACCCCGCGTCTTCTAAAGTGTTTTCCTTCCTGCGTGGAAGAGCCGAAACACCGTGTTCACCCAGGAACACTGTTGCATTCTGGGCTTGGAGGAGGCCCTCAGGGAGAAGGCCCTGCTGATGAGGGCTGCAGTTGGCTTCCGGCAGCCACAGTTCTGCGTCTGCTGTTGCCTGGTGCTTCTTGCCTAGGGACTGTCCAGGGAAGGGCGACATCTACCCCCTCCCCACTTTCGCCCCAACCTCCAGCTGCCCAGGGCCCAGACAGCCCCAGACACTCCATTCCCATCCACCCCAGAAGACCCAGAAGCAAGGGAGTTAGGGAAAGGCAGGAAGTTGGGAAAGTAAGCTGGGACGTGCTGCTGCCACAGACTCCCAGCCCAAGGTGCAAGACAAAACCACAGCACGCCCAGCCGAGACTGCAGCCCCTCTGCTGCCTGAGAGCCCACACCAGGCGGCCCCGCGTGTGTGTGCAGCAGGGAACAGTCCCACATGGCCCCCGCAGGTAAAAGTGAAGAGCTGAGTGCCGAGGAAAGGAGTAAGGGTCAGGAGCAAGAGCCAGGGCAGAGCGCCGAGCATGCTCACAGCGAGAGGGCCGCGGCTATGTGTGCCCAGGCTGGGGCGAGGCAGCTCCACTGTGCATTGCCACCCGAGCTCAGACCCACCTCAGAGGCAGGATTCTGCTTCCAGAGGCAGAGATGGAAAGGGAGGCATGGAGCCAGAGAGCTCAGCATGGCTCTGCACCCTGGGCCCTTCATCAGGCCAGGCAGCCCTGGAGGTCAGACGGAGGCTGGATCTCCACCTGGGAAGGGGGCAGGGTCTTATGCACAGGAAGGAGCTGGAAGAAAGCGGGCTGGACGGTCTCCCTCAGAGAGAGCCCCAGGGCCCGGCCAAGCACCGGGGAATAACACGCAGGAATAGGGGCGGTCTCCTCCTTGTCTGAGCGCCCAGGGCTGGCCTAGAGCAGGCCACTACTTAGGAAGAGCAGGGGTGGGAAAGGAGAGGGAAGCAGGAACAGAATGGGAAAAGTACTGCATGCTAGGCAGCTCTCCCACCGCTGGGACACAAAACCTGACTCCCACAGTTTGAAGGAGGAGCGGTCTAATTTGGCTTCGGGTTTCAAGGGGCCTCAGTCCACGGTCAGCTGGCTGCAAGGCAGAAGCATCACGGTGGAAGGCTGCTGAGGGACAAAGTTCATTAGCCTGTGGCAGCCAAGAACAGAGCAGGGAAACAGTGCCAGAGAGGAAGGAGCCAGGGACAGGGCCAGGCACAGACCCCAGGGCTCCACCTCCATGACCCACCCAGACACCCTGAGAAGTGTGTCTCACCAATCCCCGGAGGAACCCCGAAGCCGATCAGGTTGGCATCCTGCCCCAACCACCACAGGAAGTGAGGGGAAGAGGGAGGGAGAGAGACAGAGCCCAAGAAGGGAGGGAGGGGGATTTCAGAAGGGGGGAGACAGTGAGGACAGCAGGTCGGGGGAGGGGCATGAACGAGGATGCCTGGAAGGTCACCTGAGTCCTCCTGGGAAAGCAACCCTCAAATTAAAGGAAGGGTCGTACTGGAGAGAAATCAGAACGATGGAAATGGGTGGGCGGCGCTGCTTACCTAGAACTTACTGGCGCCGTCTCTTCTAGGCGGGCTGTAGGGATCTCACAGTGTGAAAATTAGCGTGGGAAAGGGTGTCCCTGGCACTCAGGATTCCTTTGTCGTCGTGTTTTCCAGGCTGGATGAGTGGGTGGGTCTGGATCCCTCCCCACAGCACTGTCCAGACCTCCAGGCCGACAAGGACCGCTCAAGTCCATGCCCAGTACTGCACCAGCACTGCACACGCCCTGGTGAAACAGCAGCTGGACTTTTCAGGGTTGAATGAACGCGTGCTAGAACCGGGAAGGGGACAGCACAGCCTCCCCAAGGCTGGGCCTGCCTCATCCACCACTGGAAGCTCACAGACTCTGCATTGAGGTGGGGGGTGGTAGGGTGCTCGGCTAACACGTAAAGGACTCTGGCTTTGATGTCCAGTACCAAAGAAGAAAGGAGGGAGACGGAGACAGGGAAAGCGAGAGATCTGTGTGACCGCAGTAGACTGGAAGCCACCTGTTGGCAGTTACCTCCCCTGGTACTCAGCCAGCCTTCAGCTACCACAGGGCCTTTTCCACAGTTAAGACAAACGGTGGAAGGACAATTTCCTTCTGACCATTTGGGGGATGTACTCAAATGAAGAATCCAGGGGCCAATATATTGGGAAACCAACTGAAAAGGGCAAGAATCCTGAAAAAAGCAGGCACTGCATTTCTGCTCACGGAGCTGACCTCACAGACTTTGCTGTGTTTGCCAACCTGCTCTGAAAATTTCATTTGTCCGGGGCAATATGCATTGTGCTACTGAGGTGAACGGTGTAGAATATGTGTAACACAGAGACCTGGAGCCTTTAAAAAAAACTCGAAAGTCATTTTGTCCCATTGGGTATATTTTGTCCCATTACATGGTATATTAAGAGCTCCTTGGGTTGAACCAGGGAATCTGGGCAAGGGCTGCCCACCGCCTCCTGGCAGCTCTGCTGGTCTTTTGGACACTGTCATTCTGTTTTTATAACACGTGATTTGCCAGTGCAAACTCGGGTAGCAGCAATCATGTGCAAATTTTTTTTTTTTAAATAAATGACAGTGCGCCAGACCTTCATTGCTCTGGTGTGTAACGAGTCTGCTTTAGGTGTGTGATACTTGAAGTCTCGCGGCAAGCGGCGATCCACCTTGTGCAGTGAGGACTCTGGGGTGAAGGTAACTCCCAAGATGGATCACAGATTCAAATGTGTATTTTCACTCGGGCTAGAGTCTACAAGGTGGTTCATTACACACACACTGCGATAGCTCAGGAATCAAAAGGAGAGGCCAAAGCCAGCACAGGGCGAGCCAGAGACACCTTCCTTAGAGTGTCACCCGTGTTTGTGAGCTTATGTGGTACATTAACCCCAGAGGGAAAACAAAAGGGAAAAAGAAAGCATATCTAGCAGGGGTGCTGATGGCTTAGGCACCAGTTCTTTCACCATGTTCTTCAGCATTTTTGTATATTGCAACTTTCTCATGAAAATAGGCTTCTTTCCTGATTCAGCCTGCCAGCCTGCAAGCACTCCAGTACCCGGAAGCCTAATCCGGTAGGTACATATTGATTCTGGAACCAGACCCTTTGGGCCCAAATCCACTGGTCCATGTGGTGCTCCGTGATGTTGAGCAAACATTTCCATGAGCTTTAAAATATTATCATCATTAACATCTATTCATGACTTTCTAGCAGCAGGGCATCACCTCCACCTGTCTACACAGGTCACCTCAACCTGCACACGACATTCAGCACGGGCAGAGGCTTGTTATCATCCAGGGCAGCGGGAGGTATTCAGTGCAGTGATGTGTTTATAAACATGCATTGTGTTAGCCGCCTTCGTGATTACTTCATTTAAATATATTAATATGCATTCACCAAGAAAAGAAAGGAGGAAAGAAAAGAGAGGCAGAGACAGAGACTCAGCTCCTCTCTCTCTCTGTCTCTCATACACACACACACACACACACACACACACACACACACACACACAGAGACCATCCAGAATCCTCTTCCCTCTGCAGAGTCTCCCAGCTCCGGGAGCTCCAACAGGTGGCTTAACACTAACCTCCAGCAGAGGAAGCCAAGTTTCTTTGGGGCTGCCAGCTCAATATTCCCCAAGTGTCGCCTGGCAGGCAGAAGGGTCTGGAGGCCTGCTTTGTTCAATGTTCTGCTGAATTTACTCATTTAAGGATACATTTTAAAGTCATTATGCCCTTTGTGTTTTATTACAGCATGTGACGGCAAACGGTCCTTCTGCCAGAACTCAAGCCCACAAGACTCCAATAAGGAAACCTCAAGATTTGGGGCAGCGAAGAGGTTAAACATGAAATAAAGTTGGGTACAAACACAGCTGACTTCTTTCTTTGGGCTTCTGCCTCGTGGAGGAGTAAATGTTTTTAAGAGCTAATAAATGGGAAACAGGGCGCTTTCTTTCCTGGCAGAGTAATTAAGCTCCTATGGTTTTCCTGTTGTCTTGCAAATGCTTGGACAATTTGGAGAGAATTTTAAAAGTGGCACTCAACCAGGCAAGGCAGCCGCCCCAAGGACTGCTGATAAATCAGCAGAATGACCTTCTTAGAAAAGCAGCGTTCCGCCCCGCCTTTCCCGAAGGCTCTCTGGCTGCCGGGCAGCAGGGCTGACAGCACGCAAGGTCCGCGTGCACTTCCCCTGCCAGCAGCAGCTACTTACAGCCAGGCCCAGGGAGTGAAATCAGCACACACCGCCCAATAGAACAGACCATGCACTCAGGATGTTTCCCCTCCATCTTTCCAAAAGAGCCTCGGCCTATTTGATTCTCCTGTAAGTCTTTAAAAGGACTTGTGACTGGACTAGCAGCAGGTCCTCTTTAACTCTGATGTGGGCAGAGGACACTCGGAATAGGAGATGGCAGATGCCAGCCCCACTCGGAATTGCTCACGCCTATTTATACAGAGGCCGCCGTCCCATTTTTGCTCAGATCTTGTAAGTTCTAGCACAGCCATGACAGAATGATGACTCACACTGAGTGCAGTCTTGGTGTCATATTTGATATTAAGACCTCTAGTGTGGCTTTGTCGGAGCAATTAAGGGGAGAAAGTCCCCGCGAGCAGCAGCCTCCCCCATCCCCAGGGACCGCAAAGGGCAGGGCTGCAGCAGGCGGCGCTCATGGTGCAGGAAGGCTCCAGGCCTCCTGCTAGCCGTTCTGATAAGCAGCTGTCGGAGGGGGCGGGGCCGGGGGGAGGGGAGGGGAGGGGAGGTACAGCGGCAGAGGTCACAGGCACCGGAGTGGATTGCAAGCCTTGAGCTGCCTTCTGGCCGGGACACCTTATCTCAAGTATGCCCCGTCTGGCAAGTTTAAAATCTTCCTAAAAAGAGAGCAACAGGAATCAGGCTCAAGTTTACCCTAAAGCTGCAGCCAGCGTCCCCTCCCCCGCTACCAGCCCACGGAGCCTGCAATTCTGGCCCAACGGGAAGATGGGAACAGGTGCCACCAACTCCACGGCGTCCCGGCAATCGTCTGAAACATCTGTCGCCGCTTCCCCGAGACAAGGAGCCCCTACCCGCAATAAAAATGCAGTATGGGTTTGTTTCAACAAGTTTATTGTAAAATTCAAAGCTTCAACGGCAGTATCCGCTAGAAAACGAAACAGTGCCCGGATCCCTTTGCGAAAGCAGAGCCGCCCGCGAAGTCCGGCCGCACCGAGTCCAGGCGGCCCGGCCGGCCCTCCCCGCCTCGGGAGGAGCGCAGGTGCTGAGTCATGCCGACCCAGCCAGTCTGTCCTTCCCTGCTCGGAGGCCACCGTCCCCACCTCGCCTTCGCGAGCGAGCAGCCACTCCGGACACTCGCCAAGTCCTCGGCCCGGGCCAGCCTGCCCTGCCTTGGCCAAGCCCCTCCTGGGGAGGCCCGCTCCTCGCTCTCCGGGCCTCCGCCTGCCAGTCTCCACGCCGCACTCGGGTGTCCTCGGAGGGCCCCTCCACAGTGCCGGCAGCGCGCTAGGCGCCCCGGGGCATCACCCCGTCCTCGATCAGACCAAGGCCCCGGCCGGGCGGTCACTCGGGAAGCGTGATGCTGGGTACCCAGTCGTTGACGCTGCGGCTCTCCTCGCAGAACAGGCTAAGTTTCTCCAAGGCTGGGTCCTTCCACGCGTCCTCATTGGGGTTCTGCGGGAGAGCACAGCACGGGGTGAGCCGGGCTGGCCGCGATCCAAGACGGGGGACACAGCGCGGAGACAGCGGAGGCGGCACTCACCGAAATGAGGATGCAGTGCAGGTCGCCCGGCGCGCCCCCCTCGTCGCCCGCGCCCACGATCGCCGCCAGCCTCTGCACGTCGCCTACGCGCACGATGTCGATGTAGTTCTCGCAGCAGAACGCCTGGATCAGCGTGAAGTGGATCTGCAGCGCGATGTCGCCCTCGTCCTCCTCGTCTGCGGCCAGCACGCAGAAGGTCACGTTGTCGGGGTCCCTGCGCGGAAGAGGGGAACCGTAAGGTCAGGGTCCGCGCGCCGCCCCGAGTCTCCCTCCACCTCCACCCGGAGTCACCTCGCCCAGCCCAAGCCGCGTCTACACTCACACGTTCAGGACTTTGGCGGACTCGTAGACGCCGGCGGTGAGGCAGCCCTGGCGCTGAGCCGACAGCAGCAGCTCGTGCAGCGCTTTCCCGGCGCCCTGCATCCTGTGGAGAGCGGGCCGTGAGCTGCGGCCTCTGGGCCTCGGTTCCGACCTTCAACCCTCTCCCTTGCCAGCACCCGGTGTCCGCACCCCTAGCTCCCGACCCGGCAGGGAGCCCGCACCCCTGCCGCTGGCTCCCCGGTCCCGATCAAGGGCTGGCACCGAAACTGCCCAGCCTCAGGAGCGCACCCCTGGCTGCCCGGCCCGGGTAAGACGCCTGAGCCCCGCCGACGCCCGTGCTCGGCTCACACCCGGAGGGCTCCCACCCCCCAGCTACCCAAACTCTCTGCGCCCGGACGCTCACCTGGCAGTGCTCTCCGGAACTGAGTCCTGGCCGCGGACTTCTTCTAGAGTCATGGTGCGCTTGAAGAGCTGTAAGTTATCCAAAGCCACGAGCGCGAAGAGAACTCGAGCGCAAAGGCGAAACCAGCTACCGAGCCCAGCGCGCCCACCACCAGCGAGTGCGCCTGCAGCCGAGGCGCCGAGCTTATATAGGCCGGCGAGCGCGGCGCCGCCAGCTGGCGACAGGCTACGCGCCCATTGGCCGGCGCTCGCTTTCTGATGTAAATGAGGCGGCAGGCCTGCGGCTCGTGCCAGGAGGCCACGTGGGGAGGGCTACGCCGGGGGGGGGGGGCGGGGAGGCGGTGACAATGCCTCAAATCTGCCGCTTTTGTCGGAGTGTTACCAGGCAGACTGGAGCCTGCAGATTTCATCTCGCCTTTTTAAAAAAGTCCTTAAAAGGAAAAAGAAAAAAAAAAACCTTGCTTGCTAATTGGCTGCAATTTGTGAGATGCGCACTTGCAGACTGTAAAAGAATCTTGCTTTGCATTTATTTTTACTACTACTTTACCATTTTTCTTTGCCTTTTAATTTGAAGCGCATAGGGCTGTTGCATTGAAACCGAAAATTAAAGGAAAAGCAAGCATTAGACCTCTAGAGTTTGCTAAGGCCAATTGGCACAGCCCTGCCGGCGACCTCGGACAGCCCGAACCCACTCAGCAGCCGCCCGCGGCGGGGCGGCGGGTGGGGGCGAGGACAAGCAGATTGCGGCCGGGGCACGCGGCTCGTTTGCATTTCTATGGGGGCGCACAATAGCGGAGGTCTGGCGTGTGGCAGTTTGTAGGGGAGACAATCGAGGCTTTCTCTGTCTAGCAACACTGTCCACCTGCCGCTGGATGGGGCGGGCAGAGCCGGCCGCGAGTGGGGGTCGCGGGGTTGACTGGCGCGTGGGCGTGCGGGCCGTTTGCCGTCCTTGACCCCGGGAGGCGCGTCCCCTACCCCGGCCCGTCCGCTTGAGGTTCGATTCACGCGCTCCTGGCACTCGTGCGGAGCAGCCTGGCGAGCTGCAAGGAGCACGGGGCCGTGGGGCTGGAACACTGCAGCTCCTGCCTGCTCCTGCTCTGCTCCTGCTCTGCTCCTGCTGCGGGAACTTGGAACGCGCTTCGCGAATCCCTTTCCCGGGGCGCCACCTACAGGCTGGCAGAACGGGCGCGGCTTGCCTCGGCACCCACCCTGCACAGCTCCATCCGCCTTCCCAGGGACTCGGCCTGGGCCCCCAGGTGCACAGCTGCCCAGTACTACCGAGTCCAAGATGCGGACGGATGAGACTCAGAGCCAGCTTAACCCGCCGGACGCGCTCGGATGGCAGCAGGGCTCCCTGCGGCACGGATTTCCACCCAGGACCGATGGGGTAAAAGCCCACGCCTTATGCGATTTTTAAACAGTATGCGCTGTAAAGGTGTTTTTCTGGTTATAAAACAATACAAGTGGAAGCAGTCTTGGGAGCCTCGGACGTGGTCTTTGGCGCCTGACCCCTGGTACCGCCGAGACCCGCCTGCTCTCGGACCCCGCTGGCCTGCGCCCCTGCGGAGGGAGACACGGGCTGGCTTCCCCTTTCCTCGGAGAGGGCTGGGCCCTTGGTGACTGCGTGGATTCTCTGGAAACCCTCAAGCCTGGGGCGAAAAGGAGGACGTTGCCTGGGGCTTTCCTCAGACAGTCTGAACCCCTGCTCCTGCGCCTCGAGGCTGCCAACGCTGCCGTCAGTGACGACCCGGCGCCTCGCGCCCCCCAGCGGCTGCGGGGCAAGGCGACAGCTCGTCCCGCGTCACCCGCGCTTCCTGAAGTTTGCTTTTTTACTCACAGCCCTCTGAGACCCGAGCTGGGACCAGGGTAGTGGGACGGCGGGAGAGGGCGGGACAGGGTCTCCATGTGTTTGCCGCCGTTCCCTTCCTTTCTTCCTTGGTGGTGTATAAAATAATCATGAGCCTTAACTGAATAAAATACTTGCTGAAGTGATTGGAACTTAGATAGGGCTCTTGTTATTCAGCACTTTCTCACAGTGTATTAGTTCCAGGGCCCCAGGAAATGTCGAAAGCAAGGCTTAGCCGATATCTGAGCATCCCTCGATGTATGACACCAGAAATCTGTCCACAGTCCAGGCCACAGGAAACAGGGCCCTGCCCTCTCGGGCAGTCCAGGCTCGGAGGGGGAGGGGCAGCCAGTCTGGGCAGACGGGATGATTGACAGCCCCCGGAGCCCTTGGCTTGGCACACACATCTGAGGTGTTTGATTACAGGAAACCCTCTCTTTGGGCTGCGGCCCACCTCAGTGAGGACAGGAAGGTGGTACCTGGGGGCAGCGTAGGCCTGCAGTGGGACCCGCTGCAGGTCACAAAGATGCCTAAGCTGCTGGCCTAAGCCGCTCCAGTGTCCCGTGTGCCCGCCACATTCCAGGCGGGGGTGGCTGGTGGCTTCTAGAATGGACAAATGGCCTGCTGCCTGGCTGTGCAGCCGTGGCTGGGCTGTGTCACAGGCCAGGGGACATCACCTGCGGGTGGCTGCACCGAGGCCGCCTTCCCACCGGAGTCAGGCAGGGGACAGTGGCCCTAACCCTAACCCTAACCCGCACACACCTGCAGTACCAGCTCTTCTGGAGGCTGAGGCAAGAGGGCACTGGAGCCCAGGTGTTCAACCCCGCTGAGATGGCTTAGTAAGACCTCATCTCAAAAACTGAAATCGGGGATACGGTTAGAGTTTGGCTGTTTTATTATTGCATTTTCCCAAATGTGCTTCTTGCTGACTTTTCTGGCCTGACTGGGATGTTGAGGGAAACATGCTTCACGGGCTGAGGAGGGCAAGGCCCTAGGCACACAAGGAGCTCTGGGCGATGTTCCCCTGGCTGTGGCTCAAATGACGCCTTGGAGTTGTGTGAGTCCCACTGAGGGCAGCAAGCTTGCAATCCACACCCCCCCAGCACCCCCCAAGTGACTTCCTCCCAGAATGCTCTCTCGCGCGGAAGCCCAGCTTTGCTGTCCCAGAGCTCTCCTTTCTTGGCTTCCTTTTCCTGTCTCAGCTGACATCGGAAGCATCCTCTACCTGCAAGTTCACATTTCACCCTGGGGCAGGGAGCACACAGTTTCAAGGACATGAGAGGGACAGGCCAGTATGACTGTCCAGGTCCTGGGATGCGTTTGTGAGGCCGTTGCTGGGTTCTTAGGAACAGGAATGTGTCTTGCATACAGATTAGGGTCCCTGTGTGAGTGGATGTCTAACTGTGGCACAGGAGTCCTCGATGCCTGCCTTATCACACAGGACGGTTTTGGAAAAACAAACAAACAAACAAACACAACAATAGCAAAAAACCCAACACTCTTCTCAAAGCACGAGAACTTTCAGGGACATGTTCTGTCTGGGGAGGGGCTGGATAAGGTTGGCCAGGGCAGGGGAGTGACCGTGAAGCTGAAGCATTTGGAAAGGCGCCAACCCAGGGTGCCCCAAAGAGCCCTGTGCTGCCCTAGCGGACCCCATCTTACAGGATCTGGGAGACAAAAGACGCTGAACTTCTTTGACTCCACGTCTTTGAATCTGGTCTCTTGAGATTAATACTTCAGTTTCTTTCCAAAGATTGCAAATGTGATCTTCCCCTGCATTATTATAATTCAGAGGGAGCCTAAGGTGCAGCCCCAACAGGTGACCTCAGCTTGCAAGTGACCTGCCACCCAATGCAGGATGAGTCCCTTGCCCAATGTGGGAGACAGGCAGTGGAGTCCCCAGTGTGGTCTGCTGGGACTGTCCTACTGCGCGGCAGTGTCTAGCGTGGTGAGCCCGGCACCCCAGCACCGGGGACGGTTACCGTGGAGGCGCTACAGACTGCAGGTGCCTGGTAGCGACGTCATTCCAGCCGCCACAAGTCCATATTTTTCTGTGAATGCTACTGATTTTAGAGAGATGGTAGTGACCTCGGCTTTTCCCGGAACACCCTGCAGGCCATGCACACCCCACCTGCAGCTGGCGTGGGTCTTCCCAGCTCGGCTGTGTGTCTGAGGCTCCAAGCCTCAGTTTCCCCATCTTTGCCCTTCATGCATCTCTTAGGGGTTTTCTAAAAGTTCCTCCTGGTCACCTCATGGCCCACCGGGGTTTGGTTGGACAGACACCGACCTGGGTAACTCACAAATTCAGATCTGACTCGCTGGTGCTGCCTGGGGAGAACGGATGGGATGTGTCCTCCATGTCATCCTAGGCATGTCCTGGTGTCACACGCGGCCTGCAGGCTCGGGGTGCCCCTGCCTGACCCAAACACCTCTGAGGTTGAGATAAACTTCCTTTTCTGACAGGAAGTGTGCCAGGATACTGTAGCTGCCATCCTGAAATCTCCAACACAGCACCTAGGACAGAGCAACAAAACCACTGAGATTCCAAACTGAAAGCCTGCATTTTCTTCTGAAAGACACCTAAGAGCCCCTGTGTTAACACCCCCCCGGCCCAGGGCAGTACCACATTGGAGGTCGAACTTACCAGAGCAAGACTCTAAGCTGGGCTGCTCTGCTGCTCACTTGCTTTGACCTTTTGTGTTGTAAAACTTATATTTATTTATTTTGTGGTACTGGGGATTGAACCCAGGACCTTTGTACACTGCTATATCCTCAGATGGATTTTTCCCCATTTGTTTGTTGTTGTTGTTGTTGTTGTTTTGTTTTACCAGAGATAGAACTCACAACTGCATGCTTGCAAGGCAGGCATTTATGCTGTTGAGCTAAATCGCCAGTCCTGGTTTGGCCTTTTTTTAAGACAGGATTTTGCTAAATTGCTAAATTTCTCAAAGTGGACTCAAAGTTCTAATTCTCCTGCCTCAGCCTCCCAGAGTTCTGGGATGACTGCTATGTGCCACCATTCCAACTGGAGCAAATGTAGGGTGACTTTAGGTTTTGCTTTGTGTTTTTGTTCTGTAGAGCTGCAGACTGAGCTCAAGACCTTGCACACGCTAGACACACACCCTGCCACTGATGATTTAAGGTATGAGGTGGAAAAGAGTTCCTGCTTGTTGACTCATCCAATCCACTTTTATTAAGCTCTTCTAAAGAAGGACTTTCCACAAGTGCATAACGAAGGTGTATTGCAACATTTCTTATAAGAGTGAAAATTTAGAACCCATAATTGTTGAACATTAAACACCTTAGACTAGTGTTAAATCACTGTGAAGCCTGAAAAGACACATTATGCGACCTGAAAAAGTATTTCAGAGAGTATTTCATGGCACGATAACACTTCACTGTGTAACTAAAGAAAGCGAGCTCCAAAGTTGTGCAACTCGAAATTTGCAAAATCCTTTGTACACATGAACGTGGCCGTAAGAAGTGTCAAAGTGGAAGTGGCAGCTCTGTCTACAGTGATGAGGGTGTTCATCTGCTCGGCTCTGTCTGCAGTTCAGTGTTCCGCCACTCCGGGTGTTGTAATGCTAACCGAGGTTGTCCTGTGCACAGAGTACCCTTAGCACAGGGGGCACTGTCCACCTGGCTCCTGTTCAGGCTAGGTGCCCGGTGATTAGGGGCAGTGCAGCCGCAGATCCAGAAGGCAGAGGTCTGTGTGCCCTTTGACTAGGGCCTGTTCCTGTGGCCAAGTGATAGTTGCAACCACAGTTAGACAATGGTCCCAGTGTGGCCGGGCCGGACTTCCATGCACTCTGCTGGGGCCCAGCAGTCCAGAGTAGGGACCCTGGAGTGCATCTACCTGCAGCTGTGAGCCCAGCAGGATCCCTGGGGATAATGCCCTACCCCTGCAGTGCAGAGCAGCGGCCAAAGTCACCTTTGCACCCTTCGTGGGGACAATGTCTACTTTCCAGAAATGAGTTACAGCAGTACATGTGACAGCTGTTTCTGCGGTTTGCAGAATACATCAGGGAACTCTAAAAAGCATACTCAGTGTATTTGCTTAATAAACATACTTAAATATACTCAGCCCAGCTTTGAGACTTGTAGGTGTGACTTAACTTTTTGGTGTTTGAACCTCATTCATTTCAGATGGCTGGGACTACTTTTGAGCATATATCATTATCACCATCATAACCACCACCAGCACCACCAGCACCATCATAACCACCGTCAGCACCACCACCACCACCATCATAACCACCACCAGCACCACCAGCACCATCATAACCACCATCACCACCACCACCATCACCATCATAACCACCACCATCATCATCACCACCATCATAACCACCACCAGCACCATCATAACCACCATCAGCACCACCATCACCATCACCATCATAACCACCACCACCACCATCACCACCATCATAACCACCACCAGCACCACCAGCACCATCATAACCACCATCAGCACCACCATCACCATCACCATCATAACCACCACCACCACCATCACCATCACCACCACCACCACCACCACCACCATCATCACCACCACCATCACCATCACCACCATCATAACCACCACCATCACCACCACCATCACCACCATCATAACCACCACCAGCACCACCATCACTTTATTTGCCTAACTTTTCTAGGGTTTGCTGCAGGCCAGCGTGCGAGGCACTACTCTAAGCACTGTAAAAACATTACTTAGCCCCTTCACAGATCTAGTAAGTAAGTGCTAGCATCACCATTTTCCAGATGAGGAAATGGGCCCAGAATAGTTGAGCAATTTGATCAGGACCACACAGCCAGGAGGCAACAAAGTTGAGTGTTGTGAACTCCACCCATCTCGCTGGCTCCAGAGTTCCTGGCCATAATCAAGAGAGAAAAGTGAAATTCTTTGTAAAATTAGGACAAGATCATGAGGCTGAGGCAGGAGGACTGGAAGTTGGAGCCCAGCTTGGGCAACTTAGTGAGACCCTGTCTCAGAATACCAGATGGTGGAGGGATTTAGCTCAGTGCTAAGGTCCTGGATTCGATTTCCAATACTGCAAAGAGAAAAAAAAATCATCAAGTAAGGGATGATTTCAGAAACTTAAGGAGCCCTGAACCGCGGAGTCTGTCCAGGAAGCGGTCGCAGGGTGACACCCTGTGGCTGAAGGGAGTAATACACCCGGTGCCGAAAGGTAGCACTCTTCAGGGATGGTTGGGAACTGCAAGGCCGCCCTAGGTGCGTTTCCCACGCTAACACTAACCCTGGTGGCCGGGAGCTTGCACCTTCTCCCGCCAGTGGCCAGCTCCCGAGGAGTCAGGCAGGCCTCACGGACAGCTCTGCAGGGCTAGGTCCCTACAGTGACAGGGCAGCCCGAATGACCAGCCACAGAGAACAGAACCGGCCTCAGGGCACCGTGAACAGCGCAGCTGTAATACCCAGCCCACTCGCAGATGGCAAGAGTGAGTCTCCTGGGGACAGATGGCCTGCGTGGGGTCGCACAGCTCATGAAGGAGCTGGCATTCTAGCTACCATCTACCAAACCCCCCCACTTTGTTGACCTGCCACCCTGTGAGGAGGACCTCAGGTCACAGCCAAAGAGCCACCCTGGGCACAGCTGGTCCGTGCAAGCCATGTGCTCGGAAGACTCAGGCCACTGTGCCCTCCGCTCTCCAAGCGGAAGCAGGAATGGTGATTCTCCCCGTGCCCTGGGCACCCTGAGCCGCCTGGGCAGCACATGCTGCCCAGAAACAGACGTTTCTGTTGTTGTTGTTGACTGGTGACCTCATGAGGTTTGGCACAAAAGAAAGGCAAGTGGGTGGATCTTGAGGAAAAGTGTATCAGCGGAAACAATCCCGGGTCTGCGTCTGGGAAGAGCCGCCCAGCTGCAGGCACGATGCAGTTAGCGCAGCACGAGACGATAGCAACCAGTTACCACAGCCCAATGGAAAGTTTTGTTTCTTAATTTAATTTCGTATCAAAGCATTTTTAAACCAGAAAACCTTTCTAGAAAACATAACCTTTTGACAATGACCAATGTAAACATATCTCAATAATATATATATTTTACAATAATATATTTTAAACAATATTTATTAGGGTATCTCTCATCAGGCTATGGAGATCACTAGGGCTTCCTATTAATGAACGAGAATTGCATAGTGTTTCCTGGCAGTTGCTTTCTTATTAATCAGTTGGAGTCCTGTCCAATAATTTCCCCCTACCCTAAGGGATTTTTGTTTAATTATCTTAACAATTTTTTGATGACTCATGAAAACCCAATTTTCATATCATATTGACCAGCTGGAAACCCAGGTGGAAACATGCTTTGAAATCTATAAATGAAATTACATTATGAACAAATGGTCCAAAAATGCAAAAGAAAAGGAAAATAGAAAAAATTTGCTGAGCACAAATAAAAAACAGAGGTTTGCAGATAGGACCCATCGGTAAACAAACACACACAGACAAGCTGCTTACATTATCAGAGCGCACTCAAATATATTTTTTGCTAAATTGAATTAAAATAACTCTCTTACAATTATAGAAGTTTGTAATTATAAATAGACTAGTCAGAATTTTTGTAGGTCAATTAGCAGAGATCTCTTATAAGGAGAATTTAGAAGGAGAAAAATCTCATCTATAATTAATATGTATTTTATGTGTTAATTTGTCTTAAGAATACTGATGAATTTGTGTCCTTGCCTCTCACATAACTTTTGGCTCAGCTATCTCTACGCACTCTCTCGCCTGCTCAGACCTTTGATTCTCGTTTTTGTTGCCATCTCTTGGGCTTCAGGTCGGGTCTGGCCCCACCCTCGTCTATCAGCTGTGGAGCAGTCTCTGAGGCATCAGTGCCACAGGACTGAGCATCAGCTTCATGAAAGATGGAACCAACTCCTTCCCCAGGTCTGTGTCCACGAATACAGCTGGACACACGCTCTGGCACCCAGACAGGCCCTTCAGCACTCTCTGGAAAGACACAGACATAACCCCAACCCCAAACAAGTACTGGGCCGGGTCCCTCCCATGGTCCAGTATGAGGATCTTTCCAAAGGGCCCTTCCTAGCCTCTTTTCTTTTTCCTGACTGAACTGTCTTTCTGTTGCAGTATCCCATCCCTCGTAGGATTTAAAAAGATAATAGTACATACCGCTAAGTGAAGTCTATTATGAGGCATGAATTTTGTGGGGAAGAATTCCCCTTTTGGCTTTTGTAACTGAATTTTGAGCAAACATGAGCATGTTTAACAACTCCTTGACCTTGAGCATTGTGGTAAGGGAAATGTGAAAAGTTTTACAAAACATTTGGAAGGTAGCACTGGTATAAGCCGGGCCATTGTCAGTCTTAAGCACCCACAGGCAGCTGCAGGGCACTGAAGGAGGTTGCCGTGGGCCTTGGCTCCATCATCACAAGGCAATCAACAGACTTCAGAGTGGTACGGACGTCACGGCTGATGAGGGCTGTGGAGGCAAAGCCAGGTGAGGGCCTCACTGTCCTGTTGCTGCCTGCTCACCTGCCTGCTGGCCAAGAGCATCCAAGAGCCTCCAGCCACCACGTGCTGCAGATTTAAAGGCTCAGGGGCCCAGCAGCAGTGGAGCTCACACCGCAGCACGCAGGAGGCGGGGCCAACCAGGCCTCTGTCCTGCTGTCTGCCCATTGCAGTCCCCTCTCCCTGCCCAGTGGCACACAGACACCAGCTCAGAGGCACAGACCCAGTGAGGCACCCGTAGCCCTGAGTCCGACCCACTGTGTAGACCCAGGTTGGGCTGTGCCACCTCAGTGAAGCTCTCTGCGCCCCGCAGCACCTGTGGCCTCTGCGACAAGCCGTGAGCCTCTTGCTGCAGTAGGGGCGGTAGGCCTGGGTGACTCAGCCGTGTGGTGTAGCCAAATTCTTCTGATCTGAGACAGCAGATGCAGCCACCTGTGGTGCAGTTAGGGTTATGGGTCTTCCCTGGGTGGCTGTGAAGTGGAAGTCTCCTCTAGTGGGGAAGGGTCTTTTCTGCCCTCAGCAGCTCCTTCCTTATCTGATTGAACAAAGCTAGAAGGTTCACGCTCTCTCTCTAGAAGGTCCCCAGAGCGGGGACTCAGCTCTCTTGGAGGGACTGTTCTTCTACTTTCCTTTTTCTGCTAGAGATCTAGTTTTTAAACTGTGCTCTGAGCCAAATCCTCCGCTGTCACTGTCATCTTAACAACCATACAAGCACTGAGACATTTCCTAGCCCAGGGCCACACACACACACAAAGTAAGTCAGTAATACAGCAAGCGTTTCCTTTTACAACCGCTGCCCTAGTGATCCTGTTTTTGCCCCATATTTTACACCTGATGAAATCAATATTGTTAATATCCATACACCTCTCTTCTATGCTTCTCTTGAGCCTCTTTTGCTCTTTTGCTCTTGTGAGGCTGCTTTGTTTACAAAGGCACTAAGAGGTGTCCTCTTACCTGCTGTAACAAGTGTCCACATACCCCAGGGCCCTGTTACAGGTACCAAAATGCCACATCCAGTGCAGCTCTCAAACTTCCCTAGGGCACAGATGGTGCAGGATGAAGAAATGAACACAAGCGTCACAAAACAAAAGCTGAGGTCAGGTGGAGCCCTCTCTCCTGATGAGAGAAAAGAACTGCCCAAAGGCTGCAGTGCATTTATTTATACACTCAGCAGGTTGATGTCACATGACAACCCTCTGCCTATCAGCTTGTTTGCTTAGATTTCCTTGAGCTCTCCTTGTTCTTAGAGCTGGCCTTGCTTTAGCCCCACATGTGTGATCTATATCCAGCTTTAGCAGCACCCCACAAGGTTGTGGGTTCTGACTTCAGCACACACACACACACACACACAGAGAGAGAGAGAGAGAGAGAGAGAGAGAACAGAAAGATCTATTTGCCCCAAACTGCTTTATCATAGACCTTAAAGTGAGGATTCTGTGAAATACAGATTGAGACATCAGCTCCCAAGTGTCCTAACACTGCAGTAGCCTATGTCTCATACAGGATGAAGATCTCAAAGTGAGCCCCCCGTCCCAAGAACAGACTGAAAATGCCAGTTCTGGCCTCTCTGACCCACTGTACCAGGAAGCCCAGAGCGTGGACTCAGCAATCTGTTCCAGAACACCCTCTAGAGAGTCTGGCTGGTCCTGACACAGTCTGGCTTAAGCATCGCTGAACAACAGCAACAACAAAAACAACATCCCCACTGCCTCAAGATCCTGCCCTCCTCCCACTTCGCTGCCCCGGAGCCCTCTGTGTTTGTGGCCCAGATCTCCTCTGCCCTGGCAAGGAAGCGTCTTTCCCTGCCGTTAGTAGCCGAGCACAGAGCTTGATGGAGGGGTCCTGTGTGAACGGGCACAAGACAAACACTAATTCCAAGTGAGGGCCTGGAGGGTGGTTTGGGGCTAAAGAACCAATGAAGAAGACGCAGACCACAAACCAGTGCTGGCCACAGCTCGGCTCCCACAGGCTCTGTCCTCACTGACTGCCAGAGGGGCAGACAGAGGGGGCCGCTTGGGGGACACAGAGGGTGCTGCAGAGACAAAGAAAGAAGATGCCCCTGGATGTCTCCCAGGAAAGAGACCCCATAACTGTGATGGGGAACAGGAGAGGGCTCTCCACCACGACAGAGAAAGAGGAACACAGGGAGGGCGCCGTGAGCAACAAGAGGCTGGGGGTGGTGCAGGGGGACAGGCAGGTGAGCGTGTCCCACCCGGGGTCCCATCGTTGCTCCTTCGCTGCTGCCCACAGATCCCCATGGTGAGGCCACACACACACAGTGGGAGGCCAGCGAGGACAGTGGCTGGGGTCGGGGCCACAAGTCCTGAGTGAGCAGATGGGCACCACCGGAACCCAGGGCTGGCATGAGTCTGAGGTGCAGGCTTGCTTGTATGTAGGGGGTGGGCCCTCCAGGGACACAGATGTCACCGCCATACAGCAGGACGCATGCCCGAGTGGAACTTTTATAGCTGGAAGCTGAGCTGACCTAAACAAAAGTAGTGCTCTGACCCCAGCAGCTGCTTCTGTGGCAGCTCCTCAGGTCATGCTGAATGGACACTCTGGGGCTGAGGCCAGCTGGCCACTCCTTGCAGGCCCCACCCTCCACCCCTAAAAGGTACAGAGTCACCCTCAACCCCTGGCTCCACTGACTGGGTTTTGGGTGGCGTTTTGCAGGATGTGTGGATGCTGAGGTCCCATTTAGTTCCCTCCTTCTTGCTGGCTTCTTAAATCCTGGAAGGTTTAAACTGAGGCAAGGAATTCCCCGCCAGAAACTGCATGACTTGCTTGGGAATCTCCTCTTATCTCCAGGGGTGCAATATTTGAGGAGTCTCCATGATTTGGGTCTGAATATACGTAGATAAAGTTTCAACTCATAACATTAACTCAAAATCCCAGAAATGCTTGTGGAAGCACCAGTTTATACCTTAAACTGAAGAGTCCATGGACACAGGCCCAGGGACACAGCCAGAGGACCGAAGGAGGAGCAGGGAGGCCCAGACAGCCTGCCAGGCCTCTGCAGCCTGAGGCCTAGCTACCTCCTTAGCCAGGCCTGCCCCAAGAACAAGTGTGAGTTAGCTGCTGAGCCCCTCAGAGGGTGGCAAATCTACCCCTGGGGCGGGACCTGGACAGAGCAGCCTTGTTGTTCTGTGCTAACAACAGAAAAGACAATGACTGATTTAAAGTTGCAGCTTCCAGGGTTTTTCTAAAAAGTTGGAAACACTCCGAGCAGTCTCCACGCTGTATGACCCACACACAATGCCTCTTGTCTCCACATCTTTATTCAATGTCCCCTCCAATGGGCTCCTACCCCTTGGGAGCCAGAGACAGCCACCAGCCCGAGGCACCTGCCCTCATCATTTTGTGATTAGTGGCCAGGCAGATGGGTCTGGGCTGCTTCTCCATGATGGGTGGCACCTGGACCTCTGGCTTCGTCAGCTGAGTCCAAGCAGCACCCAGGTATAGCTGCACGGGTAACAGAGTGGGGGGTCACATCCCAGGGCGTAGGCGGAGAGGGGCATCGCAGGCAGCGTCCACGCCGCTCCTCCTTCCTGGAGCTGCTGGATGGTTTGCAGTTGCTCACCTGACTTCAGACAAGGACAAAGCCCTCCCTATGTGTAGAAGGCCCTTGTGTGATGCTATCTCCCTGGGGAGCACCCACAGCACTAAAGCATTAATAACAAAAATAGTAACACCTCTGGAGCATTTCCGCGTCAGGTGCCATGCGCGGTGTGATACTTGTGCATCCTCATTCAATTTTAGGAGAGAACATCACATCCAAGTGGGTAGCAGCAGAGAAAGATGGTGTCTCGGATAAGTTCACCTCGGGGAAGTAGGTAAACTGAGATGGAGGCGATGGAGAAAGCCAGGCACAGCAAGATGAATGCGGAGATCACGTATCAAAACCCAGGATCAGAGTGCTGGGAGGGAAGCCATCTGCTCCCGGTCTGGGCACCCCTTACATCCCAGGTCTGGGGTGCACAGCATCGTGGGAGAGGACTAGGTCCCCCAAGGGAGGCAGCGGCATTCCAGGGGTGGCCGGGCCTACAGAAAAGACTGCAACCCTTCTACCCTCCCCACTGGGAAGAGGAGCACAGCAAGTGAGAGACCTGCAAGCCCGGGCGTCAGAGAAGCCAAAAGCCCCTGGAGCAGGCGGGGTGTGAGGGATCCCACGGGTGCTGGGAACTTGAGACAAGTGCACCATTCTCACTGGGGGCCTGGAGCTAAGTGCTGAGAACACTGCAGCCCAGGGACTTCGGAGAGACCCTGAGGAGAAAGGAGACCAGAGATAAGCATTTAGCTGTCCCTTCTCCAAGCACCAGGAGGGCTGTGCCCACAGGACAGCCTATGCACTGGCCATGCCCCTGTCATGCACCCACTGCCGGGCCCAGGGCTCCACCAAGCCCATGAGTTAAGGTGGTTCTCCGGCCCTCACCATCCCACACTTGGGTGACTATGGGGTAAAGCTCCTGTCTTGTCATCCCATTCTCCCACCCTTAACCCCACCATATTCCCGGGAGCGTCAGGTGGTACCCCCATGGATACCACCTCACATCGGAGTGTGACTGTGAAGCGTTGCTCCCACGATGGCCCTTCCATGCTCCCGGGGGAGTGTTTGTGCCTCCACCCTTCCCATCCCTGCACTGGGGAGGGCGACTTCCATTACCATCTCAGCTAGCAGAGAGCTCGAGGTTAAGAATTCACCCAAGGACTCAGAAAGCAGTCAGACCACATCCCGAAATTCTGCCTTTTAGGCAGGAGATTCGGCCACGGCAACCTGGCTGGGTGAGTGGGCGTGACCTGTGCATTACCGAGACCCAGGACAAGCACAGAGCAGCTCCGGAGCCCTGCACCTGGGCCGGTCAGAGCAGGGTGTCTTCAGTTCTTCCGGCACCTGGACAAACAGGGCTTTGAGAGTCAGCCCAGCGCTGACACGAGGGTGGGATTATTCACCTCGCGGCTGTACTGAGCCTTAGCCCTAGCGGCCCTGCACTGTCCTACTGAAACCGGGCTGCGCTCACCCCGCAGGGCATCTTTCTTTTCCTGCCTTTAATCCTACTTTTAATAACTTCATCTCCTGCCCAGCTCTTTATTCAGGCAACAACTTAGAAAGAATTCTTTGATCTTTGCTCTGGTCTTCATTGTTCCTTCCTTTTGCTAATTTTGGGTCTCGTCAGTTCTGCTTCTGCTTTCTTAACGTAGATGCTGAGGTCCTTGATTCGAGATCTTTCTTTTTTTCCTATATGTGTGTTTAATAGCATAAACATCTAAGCCCCGTTTTAGTGGCCTGCCATAAATTTTGATTTTTTTCAGTTCAAAATAATTCCCAATTTCCCTTTTAAAACAAAATCCATAAGCTATGTAAAAGTGTTTGTTTCCAACTAGGGATTTTCCAGGGATCTTTCATTTTTGATTTGTAATTTAATCTCATCACAATTAGAAAATATATGTCATGAATCCTTTTTAATGTAGGGATACTTGTTTTATAGCCCAAAATATGGTCAATCTTGGCAAATACCCATGTGCCCTTGGAAAGACTGTGTTCTATTGTTTTAAAGTTTCAAACGAGGCACCCTGGTGGGTGGCATTGTTCAAATCTCCTGTAAAACTTTGGCCTACTTATTCTATCAGTTGCTGAAAGAAACATTGAAATTTCCAACTACAGTTATAAATGCATTGATTTATTAGTGAATTTATCTTTTATTCTTACATTTGGTCCACACATGTCTACTCATACAGCTACACACAGGTTCATACACCCTTGCATCAGTGCACACACATACACACACACACACGTGCACGTGCACACACAAGCACACACACACACACAATCGAGGACTGCCCAATGTAGCAACATTCAAGGGAAGAGTGGGAAGAGAGAAAGCACAGAGCTCGGTGGGGCTGGAGAGGAAAGGACCCAGGCACCTTTCCTGTGCTTTTAGATATTCCTGTGCTCTTTAACTGTGTCTCCACGGAGACAAAGAGAAAGGCAGACAGGCAGAACTACCCAGGTAACGCGCTAGACCTTGGTCAAGCCCTTTCCCCCAAGAGCTTGGGAACCTCTTTAGAATGAATCTTCCTGAACAAGGGGGACGGGAAAGAGGTGGATTTGGCTTGATCTGTGTTTCCGAAACGGAAGTGTCTCTTTTGCAGAACTGGCCGCTTTAGTAATCGGCACACGGACAGACTGACTGCGCTCTTCCCTCCTCCCTCCATGGCTGACAACCACAGGCGGCAGGAGACCTGTGCGTCTACGCCACCTGCACCCTGCTTTTGTGATCTCGTCGGGGTCCATGAGGAAGCTTCTAATGATCCTGCTGGGATCACGTGACAACATGTCACAACTTGAGACCTCTAACCTACAGATGGTTTTGCTTTAGAAGACATCATGCCACATGTGGTGCGCTGAGTTCCACAGCCACGCGGGAGTGCACGAGCCTGACTCGGGTCCTCCACAAGTCAGGAAAATGCTCCTAAGATCTTGCAGTACTAGGATTCAAGGAGCAGCTGGGGAGAAAACCTCTCTCAAACATAACAACAGGCTCAGCACACACTAGGGTGTGTGTGTGTGTGTAGTGTCTTAGTCACTTTGCTGTCACTGGACACAAGTCCCCACATCCACCTTTGAGGAGGAGAGGTTTCAATCTGGCTCACGTTTTCAGTGCCTGCTCCGTGGGTTCCAAGGCAGAAACAGGGTGGCGGGGAGGCGCAGAAGAAGAACAGCTGCTCGTCCCACGGCAAGGAGAGGGGAGAGCGCAAAGGGGGGAGCAGGAAGGAGATGTGTCCCCTCAGGCCACGCCTCCAGTGACCGGCTTCTCCTGAGCACACTCAGCTACCAGACCCACTAGCGGATGAATCTGCCCGTGAATACAGCGCCCCGACATTCAGTGACCTTCCAAACGCCCGCCTCTGAACACAGGAGGTTCGGCGGCCGGGTCTTGGGCAGTGTTCGGGGCTGAGGGCAGTGGTTTCACCCGGAAGACAGGAAAGCTACCCTAAGGATAGGCAAGAACAAAGGCGCTCTGGCTCAAATTTAAGTTTCAACATAGCCCCGTCCCCTTGAATTCGTAGCTGTACTGAAATTGTGATCTCTTTTTATTCCATTTACTGGAGAGGAAAGGGGAAGCTATCTCTATGGAAAGTGATATTGCATGGAGGTTTTGAAGGCTTTTTATACATAAGGCCTAACACAAATCCTAACCAGAGGTGTGTGGGGCGATAAAACATGATGGGTAGGGAAGAGAGGAAAAATACACCAGACTTTCGCGCAGTCTAGATGTGGGAATCGCCCCAGGTCTCTAACGTAATTGGGGCTGAAGAACGTAGAGGAAAAACCAAGGCCAGAGCAGGAAGGAGGAGGCAGGAGTTCCTCAGAGAATTTGAGTCTGTGTTAGAAACCAAGTGTACGCTGCAGAACTGACATAGAGAGGGAACGTAGCACCCAGGTAATGGGTGTCATAGAGCCGATTTGATATAGCAGAGCTGGGAAGCTCTGACCTAGAACAGTTCGGTAGCAAAGAGCCACGCTGAAGCAAAGAGAAGAAGCCATGTAACTACCTAAGGGAATGTGAAGCGTGCTCAAAACTGAACACACGACAGGAAAACCCTAAGAACGCGGAATAGAGATGGCAAAAATAGCGTTAAAATGAGTGACCAGCAATTATACTACACTGATGGAGTGCATTAAGCTAGAGAGTCAACAAATTCTGCAACATCTATCCCTAAGCACCTCCCAGCAAAATAGCTTAAAACCAGTCTCAAGAAAAATATCAAGAGAGCCCAGTGAAAAAAGGCATAAAAAGACCAAAAGTACGACTCATGGCTGATTTTTTCACAGAAACAAATCCAGAAGTGGATGGAAAGAACTTTTGAAGTGCTAGGGGTTTATATCCACCAAAATTCCTTGGAAATGGAGGAGAAATAACATAAGCAGAAACCAAGGAAGCTTATTGCCAGCATTCTTGTGCTGAGAGAAACACCGAGGGTCCTGTCAGGTGAGAACCAAGGGTCATGTGAGGTTGTACAGCACAATCTCGGGTCTCTCGGGTCCCCTCTCCGAGGGTAACACCGGCAGGCACAGGGCCTCAGGGACCTCAGCTCCAAGCTCACTCAGGCCTCTCAGGATAGAAGGAGCCAGGGTCACGGTGTTGATCCCAAGATCTCGGCTCCCACAGGGCAGTGTGGTGAGCAGTGAGGACGGGGCCGGGGAGGCAAATGTGTGGCTCAGTGCCCCGGAACCAAGCGGCCAGACGCAAACCCGCCCGTAGATGCCAGGCGCCACTTCCCAAGCTGCCAGGACAGCACAGCAGGGGAGCTGTCAGTGACACAGTGCAGAGGAACGTCACACTTTTCTGTGCTGCCCACTCACTGTTCCCTTCTAACCCTGCCCGAGTTTTACTCCAGGGCACAGAACATTTGAATTCTTCAGGGGTGTAAAGATTTGGACATCGCAAAGCACTCACATGGGCGCCATGAGCACCAAACATAAATACAGCTCCTGTGTCTCTGGTTGAATATTTCTAATTTGTTTAATAGCTATGCCAGTTTTTTAAAAGATCTCATTTTTAATAAATACAGTGAAGCCATCCACTTGGATTACTGTGTAAGGAAATAAGCAGGCCACCGAGGGCAGACATACACAGCGCAGGGTGAGACTGGGACCTGGACGAGCCTGACTGGGTAAAATGGGAGTCACAACTGGAATTCTGTGGAAGGGAGCACTTTTGAATCCATCTAGGGCTGTTGGTAACTATGGCCAACACATGGGGAAAGTAAAGTTCTGAATCGCCAGGAGTGGACATTCACTTTCTTATCTTCATTAACACCTGGTATTTCCCATGTCAAATCCCAGGAACAGTATGTATGCATGATACACAAAAGTGCATCAAAAATGTCAGTCTAATCAAGTAACACACACATTGCTTACACAACACACGTAAATAAGTCTCGCAGTTGTAACGATAGGAGTTAACACTGACCTCTTTCGTCGTTAAAGAAAGAACTGAGCTTCCTAAATGTGTCACTGTCTTTTCCTCAGCTACTTGAAATGCGCTCTGCAGTGGCTTTGAACAGGTGCTGTCACGCTAACATGGTCGACATCGATGTCAAAGTTCCCAAAGATCTAAAGACCAGGCAGCATCAACTGTGTTCCACCTCTTCTGCACAAACCGGTCCGGGGGGAGAGTGCCTCACCTCACCCGATGCCCCAGCACCCAAAGCTAAGACAGCGCAAAACGAGACCGCTGTCCCCCGCCCCACAGCCACACGCCCGGGCAGGCGTCTTGCTGTGTCTCCTCCAAGCCCACAGAGCACACAGACAGGGAGCAGGGGCCACATCCTGGGGTGCAGAGCTCCTGCTGGGCTGCAGAGCCACACTGACGTCACTCTTCAGAGGAGCCCTGGGGTCTGCAGGTCTGGACAAACGCCCTCTGGAGCCCCACTTCCTCCCTTCCCTGCCACCCCTGCCTGTCAGGTTTCTGACCCGCAAGGCTTTACCTTGTGTCTGTGCTGCGCCTCAGACTTCTGGTTGCCCCTCTCATGTGACTGCTTTTCAGCTCGGGGTGCACGGTGGTCCCCCATCTGCAGGGTTGCCCTGCAGAGCCTATGACATCTGTAATCTGTGATGCATACACTGTGACCAAAGCACTGCACAAACCCAGTGAAGAAAGGTCTTTAGTCATTTTCATTCCTACAGTGGGAGTTGCATCGAGGGTCTCCGGCCCCAGAAACTGCCTGGCGCTCCTCCCACCAGCTGCAAACCTTGTTCTCCGCAGAGTGCAGTGCCTGTGTTCTGGGACCCTCTCTGTCGCGTGTCCCTCTCGGCTTAGTGCAGATGCCTGCTCCTCTGGAAGCCCTGACTGTTTGCACCCAGTGCACCAGCTCCTCCCTGTCCCCCTGCCAGGTCGCCTGGCCGCAGGCTTGATCATGTGGCTCTGTCCAGGGAAGGAAAAGGTGCTGTCCTTCTGTCCCCCTCCCTGGCCCAGAACCTGGCATGTAAGCAAGAACGCGCATCTTCTAGAAAGGTGGGCTGAGTGACAGGTGTCAGGAGGTCTCTGTCATCCCCGGGAGGGGGAGAGGAGCAGGTCCCACTCACGTGTCTCCATCAGCCTGGCCTTCAGGTTCTGCAGGGCCGGGTCCAGCCCCCCTCCGCTGGTGCCTACCACACCCCTGTCCCACCAGGCAGTGCCACAGCCTCCTCCACAGACTCCTAATGCTCCTACCGCCACTTCCCCTTGGGTGCTCCCTGTACCGAGGAGAACGCAGCCTGCCTTGACTCTGGAACTTTTATTGGAATTCTCTGAACTGCAAGTCACAGCCAAAGCTAAGGAAACTCTCAGAGGGAAGAATTTTGCCAGTCTCTGCACAGAACATGTGATTATTCTATTCTGAGGCGATCTGACCTGTGTGGTATTGAGGGGGTGTGTACTGCAGAGGAGCCCTGTGTGCATGGTCAGCCTTCCACCTGTCTCCGGGAGATCTGTAAGCTGTGGGCCGCTGGTGACACCTCTGAGAGGGAGCTGTGTGGCAGTTGGGGGCCCCTGGGGGGAGATTTCCATCTTAATTCCTGGAGGGGACTCTGGGGTTCTCTTGGTACAAGTCACAGGTGTTTAGAGTTTTGTGTGAACTCTGTGAGGTGGTGTGATTTCTAGGGGAAATCTTTGCAAGGGAATTTGTACTCTTTAGTAGTCTCAAGGAGGCTCTGTGAGGTGTCATTATGGGTTTATCTGGAAAGATCTCTGGGGTTCTCTGTGGGACTCTCGGGTAGGGTCTGAGGGAGTCTCACCATGCACCTCAAACTGTCTTTGGGGGAGCTGCTAAATGCTAAATGAGACTCTCTCTGCAGGAGAGTCTCAGCTGTTCTTGGTTGAGCTCTGTCACTGTGGGTTTTAGAGAGGCTGGGTCTTTCTGTGTGGGTCTCCAATTCTCCAAGTCTCTAGGTCACTAGAGGTCTGTGCGTGGGAATCCATGTTTACTTCCAGGAGAGTTTCTGTTTGGGTCTCTCTGGGAGCCTGAGGCTTCTCTGACTGTCAGCTGGTGTTGGAGAATTTACAGGAATCTCTGTGCCCATCGCTGGGAGTATTAGTGTTGGGTCTGTCAACATGGTTTTCTCTAAAGTGCCAGGCAGGACACAAAAGTTACTAACTAGGAGGAGAAAGAACATCAGGAAGCAACAGGCGTCTAGCACAGAAGAAGCCATTAATACGAAGAGGTTGTACTTGCAAAGCAACTTTTAATGCATTTCTTCTGAAAGAAGTTTTTCTCAGAAGCAAAAGCATGAGATGTCTGCGGTGTTGGCAAAAGGACAGCTCTTTGCAGAGTGCTTGTGGAGCATTGGTGGATGTAAACTGAGTCACCGGTGTCCCTTGGCCCTTGATGGCCTTGACCAGAGCAGGGCACGGGCTCTTGGGGCAGCAAAGCCTGATCACTGTCCCTGTCTCTGATCCGCCTGCTCTTAGCAGGGAGGCTCTGGTCCTTGGTGCTGTCGTGGTGAGCACGCCTTTCACTGCTGTCCTCTCGTCTGGGCTGGAGGGACCCCGCTGGTAGCAGGAGCGCCCACCCCCAGGCTCAGGTGTTTCTGCTTTGGGGAGTTTATCCCTGCAGGAACCCTGGCCAGGAGAGCCCTAACTCATCCATGAGAATCTGCCCAACAGCTTCCGGGCCCTCCCGCGCTTCTGTCCCCTCCTGGTTTCTGAGCAGCCTGTGTGGGGTTGATGCCTGACTCTGAGCAGGAAGCCCGGAGAACTCGGGTCTTTGCCTGGGGCCCTCCTGCCCTTTGTCTTCTCTGTAGGGGTGAGGACACTGCAGAAAGCGCTTCTTCTTGTTCTTAAGTGGGCTTTTGGCAGGAGCCTGACCGTCTGCTGACAGGTGCAGAGAGGACCTGCTCCCCAGGTATCTCCTTCCCTGACCTGCTCAGGAACACTCAGCTCACGGCCACGGGAGGGCCTCAGCCCTGCCAATGACCGATCCTCCCCCGCTGGCCTGGGCCTTATTTTTATTTGGTTGGTGGGACCAGCAGGCATCCTGCTGCCACTCTTCCCTGTGTGCCGGAATCTGGACATGCTGGGCTCCTGCTCCCATGGACTGCCCGCTGCCCTCACTGATCGGTCACACGCGGCCTGCGGGTTGGGTGGGTGGCTGTGAGCTGTGCCCTGGGAGCTGGACACAAAGGCCTGTGAAGCCAAGATTGCTCTGACAAACAGCCCCTCAGTGTGGCCATCTTGAGGGCTACCGGTGGACACGTCCTGAGAACCCTTCTGCCCCCTGTGCATATTGATGTCCAGGTGACTGTCTACTTTCCTCTTCACATTTGGAGCTTCATTTTGGGGAGCAGAATCTCCAGACAGCGAGGAGGGATTGCTGGTGTCTTGAGACTCTAAAGTCCTCAGGCTGGTGCTGATGTCCTGAGAGTCTCCCAGCACTCTGGCTCCTGCAGTGACTTCCCATGCAGGCTGCTTCTCCTCCACGCCTGGCTTCCTGCTCTCTTTGGCTTCTGGATGTGGGGATGCTGGTTTGGTTTCCAGCATCAGGATGCCATGGTAGCTACCTTCAAAGGCCATCCTGCCTCTGCCCTCCCCTGGATCATGCCCGGCCACTGCTGGACATGGAGTGGGCACCAGGCTTCCTCTCTCAATCCTGAGAACAGTGCCACTCTGCTGCGTGCAGGCCTCGGAAGGAAGCCCAGCCTACTGTGCCGCTGGAAGGGTGGCCAAGGGCCGGTCGCTGTGATCAGACGGGGCCCCAGTGCCGGATCCCTGCACTTGCTCGAATACCGAGGAGCTGGTGGCAGGGAGAGGGCTCTGCAGACTGGGAAAGGATATTTGTGTTGTCTCCTTCTGTTCTGGAAACTTCCCAGGAACTTCCTGCAGGCATGCAGCTAATTTGGCATTGGGGTCACAGGAGGCCCAGGAGGCAAAGGGGGGCTGTGGGTCGGGCAAGGCGTTGGCCTCACCTGCGTGGTTGGCTCTAGGCTCAAGGCCCTGGAAGAGAGGCCCCCACTTGTGCCTTAACCGATAGTTTTTAATATGTGCTTCCAGCAAGAGATGAGTTCTGGGGTCGAGGAAAGCCAGCTCCTGGGAGGTGTTCGCCCGCGCTTTCTTGCTGCGGCTCGGTACCACCGTGGGGCGTGTGTGGGTGCGTGACTCGGACAAAGCGTGAGCGGCGGTGAGGCCGGATATGCGCACGCGCACCGGGATGATTCCCGCCTTGGTTTGCCACGCCGTCCTCCTCAGGTGGACTTGCAGGCCTCTCTGCAGAGCTTTCTGATCTGGGCGCCTAGAGAAGTGACTCTGTGAGTTGTACCTCTCACGCCCCACGATGTCTCTTTGTGCGTCTTTGTCCCCCAGAACCTTTGGTGACATCCTTTCTGTCCCTTGGGATGCTACTTTTCTGCCTCCCTTGGCATCCCACGGAACAGCCCATGTGTCCTCCAGATCGAGGGTTGCAGACTCAGCGGGGCTCAGAGCCCGGCTGCCCTGAGGAAGGGCAAGAGGGGGTGGGCTAAGGGGCTCTTGAGCTTTTGGGAGCTTTGAGGTTAAAGCTTTTCTCCATTTCAGTGGCTTCTGCAGAGTCTGTTCGAGAGTCTGAATCTCAGTGGGAAAAAAAGATGGTGCTTTCTCCTGGGACACAGAGTAAGTTGTTTCACAGGCCCAGAGCTGGGATGGAGAGGTAGCCGGTGGCTTCGGGGGAAAGCATGGGGTTTGGGCCTCAGGCTGGGCATGAGGCAGAAGTGGAGGCAAGTTTCGCAGAGGCCCTTCGTGCTGAGCTTGACTTGAGATAGTGTCATTAAATTTAATAGATGAGGATCTTCTAGAGACCCTGGCAGTGGCCACCAGAGACTCGCTGTGCAGAGAGGGCAGGCCCCAGAAGAGCTGGGAACAGCTTCCAGAGACCTTGTAGAAAGGGACCTGCTGAGACTCAAGAAGCCACTCTGCTTTGCCCTTTGTGTTGCCAGAGGGCTGCTTGAAGGTGAGTTTGTCACCCAGTGACCTTAACAGGCTTCTCAGGGAAACCCGGGGGTGCTATGTGTTCACTGGTAGGAGAAACGAGCCACCCTTGCATTTTCCTTGCACATTTTCTGCTTGACTCTCTTGCTGACCATCATCTCCAGCAGCTTCAGCACATCAGGGTGGATGACAGCGGGGTCCCCTGCACTGCCTCTGCCTCCAGTGGTCGGGGCCTTCCCAGAACACAGTGTCTGGTGGGTGGTGCGACAGATGTTCTTGCTGGGATTTGCCATGTGCCCAGGTGGAGAAAAACGTGGCCATGGCAGTTGCCCAGCGCCAGGAGAGGAATGTAAGACAGTGGTGCTGGAGGTCAGGGCCTGAGAGAGCCATCATGAGCGACGCTGAATAGGATTTACTGGGTAGGGATTCCTGGGGCCCCATGCCTGGTGGCAGTCTCCTCAAGGCAGATGGGTCTCCTTGAGGTTCTGTGAGGAGAGTAGAGACCAGAGGCCACAGGGTCTCAGAAGCCAGGGAAGGCAAGGAGGGTAAGGAGCTAGGAGAATGCCCAATGCCCAGGTGGTCCACTGGCTCCAGCAGGCCCTGGTTTAAACACCTCATCTGGGGCATCTCCACTAGAGAAGCGATTCAGTCTGGCATTTCCAGGGAGCTTGTGTAGGAGGCTGCAGGAAACAGAAGGCACGAGCTACAGCCAGGAGCAGACAGGCCCAGGAGGGTGGGTAGGTTGGGCGGGGGTGGGCAGTGGTGGCCCACAGCCCCTCCATTGTCCCCCACCCTACGTTCACAGTCAGCACCCAACATGCCACCTCCCCCTTAGCCCTGGAGTTGGCAAGGAGATGGAGGTGGAAAGCGCCTCACCTCTGTAGAAGTAAAACTAGGTCCCGAGTCTCCTCCACCTCCCTGAGGTGCAAGCTAGAACAGGCGGGGTCATGGGAGAGGAGGGAGGCACGCGGGATCTTACAGGAAGGAGGCTGAGCAGAATGTCACTTAGGAGACACCACACCAGATGCGACCTGGAGGCCAGCCATCGGTGTCAGTGATAGCCAGGAACAAGGAGGGGACTCTTCATCATTTACAAGATGCTTCCACATCCACCAACCCCTCTGTCCTCACAACCACCTCATGGGGAGGAAAGGACAGGTCATCTAACGAGGACTCTGCTGTGGAGAGGTAAACTGCACTCCCAGTTAGACCCGCAAGTTCACCTGCAAACGTAAGCAGTCCTGGTCCACTGGGACCCACACTGCCCCTCCTGGACATCGCCCTTCCTGGGCCAGCCACAGCTTCACTCCAAGCACAGCCTGAGAAGTGTCCCCAGGTCCGATTTCTTTCCCAGAAGCCCCCTCCTAGGCCTCCCCAGAGATCCTCAGAGCTGTGGGTCTGGATGCTCAGGAGCAGGAAGTCCAGGTCCGGCCGCGACCGGAGGACAGCGCCTTACCTCTCACAGTGCAGCTCTCCCTGCTGCTGTTCTTCTGCCCCTTCTTCCCCGTGTGGCGCTGCGCCGTGAGGAAGGAAGAGAGGCTGGGACCCAGTCCTCCTCTCCGCGCCGTGCTCTAGTGGCAGGCTTCTCGGGGACTCTCCCTGAGTAGCAGGACTTGCTACGTTTAACAGAGTTCCCTTGCAAGGTGGCTGAAACACTCCGTGTTGCTCCTTGGAAAACCAGAAAAGCTTTTCCTGCAACGTGAGCCCCACCACGGGTGTCCTGAGCCCGTTCCTCCTGCCTGAGCTCGACCCACACATCTCTCAGCTCCCAGGCCGGCCGGCATCGGCCTCCGAGCGCCAGAGTTCGCTCCAGCTCCTTCCGGAGCCCTCAGACAGCCCGGCCCTGGAGAGAGCCCCCGGCCAGCGGCCTCTGCCGTGACAAGGCGCTGACGCACGGGCCTCCGGACCTTCCCCACCTGTCCCGATCGCTCTGGGAACTGCACTTCTGGGCCATTTTTTCTTTGTTTTATGTCACTCTGGCCCTTCTGTGATAACACACAGGTGATCTGACAGTCTCAGGTGGTGTCATGTGCCCACTCTCACGGCTGCCTCACCTGTCCCAGAGGAATGGATGCTACTGTCGCTGAGATTTCCTCTCTCTGAAGCCTCTCAGTTAGATTTGGAAAGCTGGAATGAACAGTAGAAGAGTCCTTGTCTATTGGTTTCTCCCACGGGTTGCTTACTGTTCCGGTGTCCTTTATCCCGTTAGTGGGAAGATGACTCCATCCGGAGGACAGGGATCCACAGGGCGAGGACCATCAGCCGGCACGCGTAGGCAAAGGTCATAACCATTGCCCAGCGAGTGGCGCTAGTGCTCAGCCACCAGGAACCCGCACTCTTCAGGAGGAAGAGAGGACTCTGCATAGTCTAAACGGAGCCGCCCCGCCCGGCTCCTGAGCCCTGAGAGTTCCCGCAGAGTAGGGGTGGGGCTCAGGCCTGCGTCACAGAGCTCCGGCCCCCATCACAAAGGGGTCCCGAGCATGGGGTAAGGTGCCAGGAAGAAGAGGCCGCACCATCACCGCTCCCCAAACTCCCACCCAGCACCCAGCAGCTCCTCCCCCTGCGTGAGCCTCCCCCCCTCCTCCCAACCCCCTGCTCCACCTGTCAGGGCCCCACCCCGAGCCCCAGGGGGGCTGCCTGATCTCCATCACTCTGAACTGGATGGATATGGGGCTGCCTCAGGCACGCTTGGCACCCTGGCTTTTCACAGGCTTTGCCACACTCAGCTCCCCCTCTTCCTGCAGCCCCAGCTTCCCACAGAACGTGACTTGGCTTCTTTTTTTATTATTTGGCATTATGCCAGCTCGGGCCAAACTGAAACCTCTTGTGTACTTAATTCACTATAGTGCATTTTGAATAAAAATTTTGTTAAATTTTCATAATTTTGCTGTCTTCATCCAGATGGTCAAAAAGAAATGAAAAACTTAAATTAATGCATTTTTAAAATTTCACCCAACTGAGCCAGGAATATAGCTCAGCGGCACAAGCTCCTGTCTGGCAAGCACAAGGTCCTGAGTTCAATTCCCGGTTCCAAAAATAAGTAAATAAAATTTCATCCAACTAAATAAGTATAAAAACTGTAACAGGCCTTAAGAGAATATTAATTTCTTCTAAAATCAAGGGAAAACTATTAAAGAACTTTAGTAACTTCTGTACACACACAGAGACTCCCTCACACACCCATCCCATGCTTTGGTGAATCCATCCCGTGTTTTCAAATCTAAGAATGAAAGTCTCTTTGCCATTCTAAGGTACTTCCTGTTAGACAGCTGTGCAGGCGGCATATGTTTTGAGGCTACTTTTCTTAGAATATGATCACTTTTTCCCAGTACTAAGGGTAGGTTTTCAGAATATGGAATCCTCGGTTGGAATTGTTTTGGTCTTTAATGTCTTGGCTGTGCCACCCTCCGCCTTCCTCTGCGCTTCCAATGCACACAGGAAGAGCAGTTTTCCTCTGCTGTTTTTAAGAGTCTCTCTTTGATTTGGAATAGTTTGTGGTGCACTAGGAAGTGGATATGTCCAATTTTAAGAGGGAAAATCTGTAGATTAGTGTTTTATTTCAAAAGTGCGAGTCAGTCATTGTTTCTGTAAGTATTGTCTTAGTTGCTTTCTCATTGCTAGAACAATACACTCAACACTCACAAGTCAAAGGAGGAAAAGTTTGATTTAGCTCACAGTTTGTAGAAGTTTCAGTCCATAGTTGGCTGACTCCAAGGCAGGGAGGCCTGGCAGAGGGGCAGGGCAGAGGGCAGGGCAGAGGGGCAGGGCAGAGGGCAGGGCAGAGGGGCAGGGCAGAGGGCAGGGCAGAGGGGCAGGGCAGTGGGCAGGGCAGAGGGGAAACAGTGCATGACAGGGCAGGTAAGCGGTGGAGACTTCCTTTTTCTTTCCCTTTTACTCCATCCAGGCTGCAAGCTTACTGGTTGGTGCCACCCACACCCAAGGTGGGTCCCCCTCTTCAGAGAGTCCGTCACCCACACCCAGCACCATGCTAAGCCAAGTGGTGGACTCAGCCAGCACCACACGCCGATGATCCAGTGTCACATACTCATGACCCAGTCACTCCCGAAGGACTCACCTATAGCCGTCACAGGTATTTTATTCTTTATTTTGTTTCCTTTATTTCTGAGGCTCTCATTCCACCTATATTGGTGAGCTTGATGGTGAGGGTGAATGGGTGTTGCTGTACCCCTTACTCAAAAAATCTTAGCTTTAGTTTACTGTTTTGCTTTTGCTAAGGAACAACAAACTACATCAGTTGGACATGTTACGTGGGCCTATTTCCAAGCGCTCTTTTCTGGCCTCTTCATGCGTTTGTTTACACTTTCTCTAGTGTCCCACTGGCTTGTTTATTGTTGCTCGATAGAGGGTTGGATTACATTTCTGTTCTTCTCAAAGACCACCTGGGTCCAGACTACACTGCCCAAGTTATACGCTAACAGAGACACAGTGTAAGCCACACTAGGAGGAGACCGACGAGGTCTCCAGCAGCCTGCCCTGTAGGTGGCTCCGCTGTCGGTGCTGCGGTGTGCAGAGACGGGGTCCCCCTGCCTTCCTGCCTGTTGGTTCTGACTACGGGCCTATGGTCATGGCTTACTCCCCAAGGGGGCCGGGATGCTCCATTGGTCTCCTGGGCTGGACTCCACACCGTGCTCAGTTTCAGGAGCTGCCCGTGATCTTAGGCCTGTTGGCCCACGTATGTGGTGCAGTCCACTGCGGGAGACGCCAGCTGCTGTTACCGTGCCTCTGATAGGGGGATGCCTGCAGCGCTGTCCTGACGGATAGTGAAACTTGCCTTGGAAAGCTCCTCATGAAAAACCCTTTCTCCATCCACAACTATATTGCTATTTTTCCTGTGGAACTTTTGATGTTACCAAGACACACTGAGCATATATCTTCCATGTCATATACCTCAGTCACACATGAAAACCCAAATAACGCCTCATCTAAATCTGTCCTTTCAGCGGAATACATGATGTCGCTGCTCTGGTTCTTACAGCTCCTGCTGGAAAGTACCGGGTGCTGCTCTCCTCCGCGTAACCGTTCTTATGTCTATGATGTGTTTGTGCTGCTGGGGGTTCTGTTCACCAGCTGGAAGAACCACCGTGCGGAGTGAGCACAATGTCTAGATAATCCTGCAGCCCTCACAGGCTCGGGACACATGGCAGAAGAGGTCACAGCCAGCTCCAGCTGTGAGGCCGGAGTGCGTGGATTCAGCTGGACGTGGGTGCAGGCGCTCTGACGCTAACCGCGTGATCACCTCTGAGTAGCCCCGGTCAGTTTTTCCTGCACTGCTTTCTAACAAAGTGTGAATAAAGCGACCCCTGAGAGTAGTACCTGCGCATTAGCCTTGACCCCAGGAACGTGCCTGACTCCTCGATGCGAAGGTGACCCAGCTCCGGTTCCACCAGGCCGGGCACCCCTTCCTACCGACTCACGCACGCACCCCTCCTGCTGAACCAAGGTGTGGGGAAGGGAGCTGCCTCCCCCGTCACCCCCACACCTGTCCCCCAGTGGATCTCACCCTGTGCAGTCCGGATCCCCCTGCCTGTCTGGCTTTGTTCTCGTGGAACCTTGAGACTGGTTCTTACACACCGAGAACTGGATCAAAGGAACAGAAAGCAGTCACCTAAGGGCAGGAGCTGGAAGTCCTCCCGGGGGACCCCAGCCCCACGCTTGTTGGAGTCACCTCTCCGGCCACCTGCGGATCCAAGAAACAAACTTCGTTCAGCTACGGACCGGTGGACAGACTCAAGTTTCTTCTGAGATAAGAAAACACAAACCAACCTGCTGAGTCAGAGAAGTAAACCATTTTGTTCCCTCTAAATAAAACAGAAAGTGAGCCCCATCCTGGAAACAGGGCTCCTCCGAGTGTGTCTGCACAGCCAGTCCTGCTGCTTATGGGCCCTTTCAGTACTGGACCGCAGCAGCAGCAGCAGCAGGACTTTATCCGTCTGGGTCGCAGGAAGCCATCAGCTTGCCCATACGCTTACTACTGAAGATAGTTTCTGTCCTGAGCCTCCGGAACCTTCCTCTTCTGAGGCACTGACTCCTACTGTGTCTCCCAGGAGGCTCTACGTATCCGGTCCCGGAGATAAATATCCTGTATACGTGCTTCCCAGAGCCTTACTGTGTGCACCACGCATACTGTGTCGCTTAGGCAAGTTTGTTTCTTCTTGCTTCACACTTTAAACCATCAAGGACGGCCTGGGCCAGGACCAGAACCTGCCTGCACATCTATGCTCATCACCAAAGCCTTGGCAGAGGGGGATGGGTCCTTGCCCCTTGGTATGGATTAAAAACGGGTCAACTTAACACCAGCTGAATTAAATCAGCACGGTGCTGAGTGTAGACGGCCCGCCTGAGGAAAGTCGCCAGCATAAATAGAGACGTGGAGAAGAACAGGGAGGCACTGTGGGTTCCTCTAAGTGCTGCTGTTTGAGCCACTGGTTCTCCTGGAGGAGTCGTCATGACCAGCTTCCCCGGTGTGAGTCTGACCACTGTCATCGGAGGAGCTCGGGGCCTTGTTGGTGAGAGCGGCTGTGGTTCCCTTTGGGGGGCTCTGGTCCTTCCATCGAGCATTGCTTCTGGCTCCTGAGGGGAAGATGTGTGCTGCTTGGTTTCCAGGAGAAACTCATCTCGCCGGCTTCCTGGCATGTACTCAACTATTGTTATCGTCGGAGGAGCTGGGGGCCTCCGTGTCACTGAGGTTGGCTGTGGTGCTTTTCAGGACAGCCCTGGTCTTTGTTGTGAGTGTGACTTCTCGGCTCCAGCGTAGAACCCTCAACCTACCAGCACAGCTCCTTCACCCCGCTGGCATAGACTTCCTAGTTTCCACCGCTGGCCTTTGGGCCTTCCCTGCGCAGATCCATACAAGAGACTGGCGTGAGTCCTTCTCCTGGACTCCAAACCTCCAGCTGGACTCGTGGGAGGCACTGTCAAGGCTCCAGGTCTTCATCTGGACTCTTGCAGGACATTGCTGTGAGATCCAGGCCCTTGGCTGGATATTCTGGGTCTTTAGTGCTGTGGACAGATTTCCTGCACTTTCCTGTATTAACTCCGGTGACCATCATAAAATAGTATTATAAATTCTCTGTCCTGATTCTCATTGTTGTCCTCACAGCCCCTGACTACAACACTCCTCTAGATCGGTGACGGTGAGGGATCCTTGGTCTCCACATAGGAAGGGCAGCGCCCCGTTCAGCCTGAAGTCGCTGAAGAGGATGGACACTCATTCCTCTCTCTGCACCACTTAAGGATTTTCAGGGGCCAGGTCTGGATCAGGGGCACAGTATAGATAACCCGGGGGCTGTGGCACCACACCCCCTGCACCCACCTGGACATGGGCAAGGCCCCAGGGCTGACCTGCTGACCAGCGCCCTGTCCGTCTACTCTGGCAGACGTGATGCCAGGCGCCCTCAGCCCGCACACGCGTCAGCCCCCCTCGCACATCCTCCTCCGTGCTATTCTCCCCTTCCTGCCAGAGCTGCCCTCCTTCCTGTTTGCGCTTTCTCCCTCCTCCAAGTGTCGACCTGCCCTTCCAAGCATCCCTTCCCCTTTGAACTTTGTTCAGCTCAGCTGCGTTTTCCACATCATGGCTACGTCCAGCACCTTGTCGCACACAAGAGCCTGGAAACCCCTGGACCCATCGCGCACGGCGACACCTGCACTGCACCTTCTGCACACCTTTGCCGCTCTCACAAGCAGCACTGAGGCTGAGAAGGCCTGTGGCTTGTGCTCTGCCTTACACCACTTTTCTGGGAATGCGCCCAGAGGCCGTGTCCATCCCTGGGAGCCCAGAGCCCGGGCAGGACAGGCGTGCACGCCTGACAAACCTCTCCTGACTGTTGCTGTGCTTGGTCCCGGAACCTGGGGCTGATGGAGTCCCCAAGAACACATAAGCAGATGGGGGGACCTGGAATGCCTGCCTCTCTGTCCCTGGCAAAGTGGACGTAGTGGTCTAAGGGTTAAGGGAGCAATGCTCACCTTTCCAGTGAAGGCAGAGAAAGGGCTGGTCATGCCCTGGGCAAAGGTACCCCCGCCATTCAGCTCGACCCCTGCCCCACGCCCCCAAAGGAGGACGGGTTTGAAATGAGTCATCGATCCGAACGTGAATAAAACCTTGAAAATTCTGGAAGAAAACAGAAGACCATCTTGCTCACTAAGGCTTAATGAAAGATTTCTTAAATTGGACCCCCCAAAACACATGAACTACATAATAAAAATTAGTAAAATACACTTCATCAAACTTAAAACTCTTGCTCTTCAAAAGATGCTATTAACACAATGAAAATGTGACCGATAAACTGAGAACAGTCACCAAACACACACGAGGTCTTTGTCTAAAATACATAAGGGTCATTTACAGTGCAAGGGTGATGACACAAATGGCCTAATTTTTAAGAATTGATCCAAAGATTTGAACAGAGTTCAGAAGAGAAGACAGCAGATGGCTAAAAACACACAAAAAGATGGTGCCAGTGATCCCAGACCGAGGGAAACGCAAATTGAAACCACAAGTGAATACAGCTGTGCACCCAGCAGGCTTGAGAAAGTCCGGCACCACCAAGCACTGGCCAGGATGTCACTTAGGCTGGTGAGGACGTACGGGACGGCCACACGGAGAGCAGCTTCACAAACCACTCGGAAACAATTTCGCAGCAAGTTAAACACGTTACAACACAGCCATGGCCACTGTTATTTATGCAGAAGACAAATATGTGTCACCAGGAAAGCCTCGCGTGCTTGGTGACGACAGTTTTGGTCATAACGTTTAATAACTAACTGTGGCCACGATGCCCATCGAGGACAATGAGTGAGCACTTGGCCGTTATGGAACGCTCGTCCTTAATAAAGAGACGGGATCCTCCAACAGGTGGGTGACCCCCAAAACACATGGGGGGAGCCAGACCTAGCACATCACACCCTGTGTGGCTAATGAAATTCAAGAAGCCAGAAAAACAGCACAGAAGTGGTTTCCAGGGCTGCCAGGCAGGACAAAGGAAGAGATTAAGACAGAAGACACAGGGAACTGATCGATCGGGCTGACGGCTTTGCTCTTTATCACAGCCGGGTCGCAGCTGAGAGAGAATATGCACTTTTTAGAACTCTAGACTGAATGCTTAACATTGTTAAATTTTATTATGCATAAACTACATGCCCTGCCGAGCATGGTGGCACACACCTGTAAGCTCAGCACTCAGGAGGCTGATGCAGGAGGATTGCCACGAGTTTGAGGCCAGCCTGGTCTACATAGTGTATTCAAGCTACCTAGTGAGGTGTTGTCTCAAAAAAAAAACCAAAAAAAATGTTTTTAATTTTTAAATAATTATATCCCCCAAAAGCTTTTTCTCTTGTCCAGATTAAGGGGAGAAAAGAAATACTGCTAAGGCACTCTCTGAATTTAGGGCCACAAAATTTAAATCTAGGAGGAGAAGTGTAGCTCGACCACATAAGCTTAAAACTTGTAAGATTAAAAGTTTAGACGTTAAACAATAAAGAAATTAATGCTGTGAAGCAAAAAAAAAAAAAAGCCACAGCACCACCTAGTGGTGCTGTACATTTATAGCATCCTTCTATCTGCCTGACCAGGCACGTTTTACCTGAAAAACACCAGCACTTTAGTCTATTTGAAGTTATTTGTAGTATATAGTGACATAAAAAGATCTGTCAGCGTTTTGTTAACACCCCTAAGTAATCCTGTGCCATCTGATGCCAAAGTAATTTAAAAATTGAGCTGAACATAAGACAGAAATTATCTTTCAGCAACAACTAAAATCTTTAACCCCAGTCTCCTTTTAATTAATAATAAAACAAAAACACTGTTATTTAACATTTTTTTGGCCATGGGAAAGAGCTAAACTAAACAGAAACAAAATATGTAATTATGTAAAAGGAGTAGGTAAAATGATCACAAGTGAGAGCATTGGGATAATATTCTAAACAATACACAAGAAAGTTATTTTTAATTTTTGTAATGCACTAAGCCATCAGATATGAGACTAAAGGACAGAAAAAGTATTGATTTTATAGCACAACAATCTTAGAAGCCAAGCTATAATGGGGACAGCAACACTGTTAACAACAATATAAAAATCCAGAGAGTACAAGCCGCGCAGATTCTGAGGGATGAAAATGCACAGCGTGAGGTACGGAAAGTTCTGCGGGGAGACATACACTGTCTCGTGTTGCAAACACTGGGGGAAACGTGTGTGCGTCTCCTCCTCTGTTTACTTTACAGCTTACGAAAGCCCTGCCAGGTCAGCTCGGAACTGCTCCTAGGACTTGCTAGCGTCGTTGAGGTCACTCTGCACGCTGCGTATGCACGTGTGCATACAGCATAGGCTGCGTGGTGCTGCGTGGGTTTTCTTTGCCTTGTCCTTTGTGTACTGGGTCATCATTCTGCAACCTACCTGCGTGGGTGCAAAACCACCATCTTGAAAAGTACTCCTGGTGCTTGATCTCAGGCCTGGACCCAGGATGATGTGCTTGTTTGTGGACAGGACTTTTGGGCCCAGGTGCACACAGCTGAGAGCAGACCTGCTGCGTCATGACCTGTCCACATTCAGCCTCGCACACGCAAAGAGTCACTGTCCAAGGAGGCAGGGCTCCCACTTAGCCCTGGATCATCCCCTCTTGAAAGGCTGGATATATGTTACTAGCTGAATGGTGGTGCGTACACTCGCACACACACTCACACACACACCAAGTTACTATGTTGAGTCCTCATCTCAGTGGGCTTGCACGTGGAAGTTAGGCCTTTGGGAGATATTTGGGGTTAGATGATGTCTAGAGGTGGACTTTTCCCAGGGTCTTACAAGAAGCAGATGTGAATAGAGTGTTCTCCTCTCTCCTTCCTTCGCTCCACCACGTGAGAACACAGTCAGAAGGCAGCCAGTCTGGAACCCAGGAAGACCGCTGCCAGGGACCGGCCCTGCCAGCACCTTGAGCCCAGACAGGGTGGAAAAGCCATCCCGACTGTGGTCTGAAAACATGCTATGAACACTTTCAGTAGCCTCATATGCTTCATATCTCTTCTCCAAAACTTGCTTTTCGGACTCCATATCACGTACACCTAAGACAGGAGTGAGCATCACTATGTGGAGAAAAAAGGAATTAAAGTTATGAGAGCTGTAGAACTGTTGGCCCTCAGGGCAGTCCAGCACAGGCCTCTGGGGTCTCCTGGGCCTCCAGAATCACCCTGTAACGGGCAAAAAACTTTGCTACGGATTTGACTTGGCTTAAAGCTTTCTGTTCTTGGGAGTTAACAGATAAATCTGAGGAACAGGAAAATAAAACAGAATAAAGACAGTGGGGAAACCAAGAACCTACCATGATCCTGAAGGACAATGTCTTTGACCCCAATAAAACAAAGCGGAATGAAATATCTCTCCCAGACAACAGCTACTGTGTTGTCTGAATAAATTTTACCATGTGTTTGTGATAACAAACAGGAGAAGCACACTAGACTGAAAGTCCTTTCCACTCATTGATTATAAAAGTCATCTGTAGAACAATGGTTTGGTTTGAACATGGGCTTGAATGAACACAATGAAAGCAAACAAACCTTTCCTTCCAATAAGCGATTTTCAGGACTTCATTGACCATGTCCACACAGCATTATAGGAGCTAAATCTTGCAGAAATCCCCAAGTTAGTGGGCAAGAGTTACACTGGCTCAGAAGTCTTCCCTGAGAGACTCAGGTCCCCTGATGCCCATCGCACTGACACCTTTGTTGGGAAGACCACCCAGTCTCCTACGTGCAATCAAGGATCGGACATGAGCTCCATTTGACAAAGACCCTGATGAGCCAAAGATTGTGCCAAAATTTCAAACCTTCAGGTGATCAAAACATTGGGATGTGATGGAGTGTTTTGCTGAAGGCTTTGTATGGCCAATTTCATCGGTAACACAATTTTATATGGAGGGCTCAGTTTTTATTAGAAATATCTGCATATGGATCCACACACCCATTTACACTGCTGTGGGGCTGGCACCCAGCCCCTCCGGCTCCCTTTCTGGTCCCGCTTTGGAACACTCTGCCTGCTCTGCCTGGTTCACACACCCCCATCTGCTGTTCCACACCCATGCTCAGGGACAAGCAGGACAGCCCCTGTCCCTGACCTCAAACAGGAGAGCCCCCCAGGAACACAGAGCCCTCAGGGCACCAAGGGGCACCTGGGTGGCTAGTCCCTTTGCTGACGGGGGTAAGTTATCTCCTTCCCAGCTCCGAGGCCTTGGGACGATGTCACCAGGAGAGGAGACAGAGAGGTGGAAACAGCAGGCTGCAAGCACAGGCCTGTGGGAGGGCTGGGTGAGGGCAGCGTCCCCTGGAGATGCTGGTGCCCCATCACAGAGCTCTACCTGCCACGTCGTGTCATCGTCATTGTTTGTTTCTAATGTTTTTTCTGTCGTGAGATAAAATGTGATGAGTGTACACTGACTCAGGAGAGCACGATGTCTGAAACAAACATCAGACTCAAATTTACAGTCCTCTAATAATTAAACCATGGACACTCACATTTCAGAGAAATAACCTAGTTACAAATATTAAAAGAAAAGCAAGCAACTTCACAAATCCTGGGAAATGGTAACGATATCATCAGCAAGGGGGCAGATTCCGATTGTCCTGCTTAGATTTATGGTCACACTTCAATACTTGGTAAATTTTAGCGTACAACCCCCAATCAAGCAACTGCAATGGAAAAGAAATTATCCCAGAAAGATCCCTAAAAACTTGAGTCAAGTCTATCTGAAATGTAAGTACTGTAGGAAGAACACACTGGAGTTAGTCCTTAGCTCAGCCTCTGTGCTGGGAACAAAACCAAATGTAGTCAAGTAAAGCAGGTGATTTACTAAACTGGTAACAGTCCCGTAAGGCCCTCTCTAACCGGGGCCCTAAGTAGCCTGAGTTCTGTTTTAAAGCCATGTCCGGCTGGCTAGAAATACTGTTTAAGTCTCCAGAGCCCCTACGTTTATAAAGACGAGAGCTGGGCAGCTGTCGCATTTAGGCTGAGTTATTTAGGGGCATCGGGGATGTGACATCCATCCAGAAGGGGGCGGGCCAGGGCCCAGGGGAGAGAAAGCCTAAGAAAAGCCACGCCTGGGTGCCCGCGCCTGTCTGCCTGTCCCCTGCTCCCCCCCGCCCCCCGGCTGGGGATGGAGAAGAGGGTGAACCCTTGGGAAGTGCTGGAGGCTGAGTCCCTAGCAAAGACGGGGCTCTTTGGATGGCCCAAAACCATTCCAGGATAAGGCTTTTGGAGCCCTAAGTGTCCGCGGCGCTGGGAGGCCTCTGGGCACGCGTTCGCCACAGCGCTGAGGGCAATTGGTAGCAGACGGGCTACCAAACACGTTTCCACAAATGCCTAAATTGGGGGGAAAGGGTAGGCCTCAAACCCACGTTTGGAAATGACTAAGGTAAACAATTAGTGCGCACACATGCAGGCGCAGGACGGTTTGCAAGTCCAGAAAATGTCCTTGTGATTTAAAACTCATCCCTCACTCCCAGGGCTGTCCTCTGGCCTGGAGGCCCGTCCCTAGGGCCGGGGGACAGTGGCTTGCCACAGCCCCTGGGACTTAGTACCCACAGTCTCTAAGAGGGAAACGGTGGACCTGGACCACAGTCATCCACCAGGGCCTGGCTTTCTGGGGTGCATTCCTGAAAAAAGACAGAGAGGGTCTGCTGTGGGGTGCACAGCCAGCACCCTTCCTGCTTCTTCTCAGGAGGGTCAGTTGTCCCCCAGCATTTGCCCGGTGGCACCGCATTCAGGACGGCCCTCCCATCCTGGCCCTTTCCCCAGAGCGGAGGGCCCCCCTCAGAATGATGACCATGGCCTGCTGGGCTCCAGAAGCCCAGGAACCCTCCAGAGCAACACAGCACGGGAGCCCCACAGGCAGGAGACGCGGGGAGCAGCGCCCTGGAGTTGGGGAGGGGCCGGGCGTGGGGATCAGTGCGTGCCAGGGCTGCCCGCCCCGCCCCACTTCCTGACGTTTGTTCAGTGGGCTGCTGAAGCTCCTTTCTGCCCGGACTCAGCTCTGTGGAGTCCAACATTCCCGGGCTCACTCGGAGGAGCCAGGATTACAGCGCTGCCTGCTTGTTTCGGCCTGAGGAAACGGCGCCAGCCGCGCGGCCGGTACTAAGCAGCGGGACCTCTCTGCCCTCGGCCCTGCTTTCCCTAACCGCTGTGCCCGGTGCTCCTCCCAGGACGACGGTGTTACACACACATCTCAATGCGTTCGTCAGAGTCTAATACAGATTCAGGCACACCCAAAACTAAACGGAAAAAGCCGGAAACTAAGCCTGATCGGAGGTTGGGGTCAGGGTGGGTGCAGGGGGAGGTAACCGGCCCTGCCCGAATTAGGCAACCGCGCGGCCCGTTTGCTAGCACTTTTCTGAATTCCATGTGTAATAGAGTCGGTACCGCTGAAATTTGTTTTGCAAAGAAAAAAATAAACCCCTTACACCTCCATCTAGTGGTGCTGTCCTTATTTTAGGGTCCAGGAAAGAAGCACACACACACACGTGTACAGACACACAGTGATGATGAAGTCATTGAGCTGTGACTTCACATGTGACGATTTCAAGCTCATTTGCAAAGGACTTGCACTAATGTGAAACGCGTTTGCAGTACCAGAGCGTTTTGGCAGCACAGCCCTTTGCCCGCCCTCACCCTCTGGGACATGCTTGGTCATGTGACCCGGCTTCCCTGCCACTGACCCTGCCACAAGAAGCACCTTCCTGCACTTACTGTCCTTTCTTTGGTGTGATTTCCTTGAGTCAAAAACGATGAATATTTTCCGCAATTTGAACGGCCCCCGACTGGGCACAGCTGAGCCTGAGAACACAGAGTTGGAGGCTGGAACACCCCTGGCAGAGGAGTGGGAAGACGCACAGACAGCCTGCACCCCAACACCCCCAAACTACTCAGGTCACACTTTTGTGCAGTGCTCAGTAAGTGGAAACACATCCACTGCCAAGTCAGGAGTTCTGTGTTTGTTTTTAAGGGCATCAAACAGGAATCATGCAGCTCTTTGCAACTGTTCTTTTCAGTTCTAGGATCAAGCAGGAATCCGGGGTAGAGAAAGGAAGTCCGGGTTTTCCTGGACACTGTTTTCCAGTGTTGACGCTGCCTTGCTATTCTGATGTATCTCAACCCAGCTTCCTCTTAGCTTTCTGAAGAATTCTGCCACAGCAACCCTTTCCTCGGAGCCCTGCACCTGCACGCGTGGCCAGCCCGCTCCACTGGCCAGGAGGAGGAAGAGCTGGGGCATCCCTGTCCCTTTTCCAGTGCCCAAGTGCAACCTTGCCAGGCTGTCTCCAGAGTGGCGTCTCTGCAGTGCTTCCAGCACAAGTCGGCCTTGTGCATGCAGAAGAACACTGAGTCAGCTCTCCTCTCTCTACCTTTCTGGGAGGCCTCTTCTCTTTCCACCTGATTTCCTCCCGAAGGCTTGGCAACAACATGAGCAAAAGTGGCAGTGCCAGTTCAGGTGGGCCTAGGTTTCCTCATCTCTAAACCAAAGCAGCTGTAGCAGGCTACCCCAAGGCCTGTCCCAGCACTAAGAAATGATTCTAGAGAGAAGAGCCTTCCATCAAATCCATGAAACAACTGCTATGTACTAGAATATTCTAGATAGCTCTGGCAAGATGGGAAAGGGGTACTGGGCTGCTGGGCACAGGCACAGAAGCTGAGCAGGACAAGTGACTGTAAAGGGGCTGGCTCCTCGGGGACATGCAGGCCACAAGAGCCCAGGAGTCCCTTGTCTTTGCAAAGGGCCCTATTGTGGGTTAGATCTAAAATGTTCCCCAAAAAGCTCCTGTGACCAGAGGTGGGGTCTTCAGAAGTTAGTTGGCTCATGAGTGCTCTGATTTCATGGGTGGGTTAATCTATCAGTGGATCCATAACTTGATGGCATTACTGGGAGGCGATGGCAAAATTAGGAGGTGGGGCCTAGTTAAAGGCAGTGAGTCATGGAAATGTGACTTTGGAGAAAATATCTGTCCCCTGATGCCAGATCCCCTGGTCTCTCCGCCTCCTTGCTACCAGGAGATGTGCGTTCTTCCTGGGCTATGGGCTCCTCCACACTACTCTGCCTCATCACTGAAGCAAAGTAATGGAGGCAGCTGACCATGGACTGAAACCACTGAAGCCATGAGCCAAATAACCCTGTCTTCCTTTAAACTGACTTTCTTGGGTATTTTTTTCAACAAGGGAGCTGCCTTTCTCCCTGCAGCACCTTGTTAGGGAGGCAGAGAGGACACGCTGGGCCTCTCAGGGAAACCAATAGGACTAATGGACACCAGCTGCAAGTTCATCTCCACATTGCAAAGGTTTGTGTGCTTTCTCTGCTTTAGAAGGCTTTCTGTCCTCCTGGAAACACTACGATGACCATCATGGGAAGCTGCTGCATGTGGAAAACCTGCCGTGTGGGAGCATAGCACAGCGCAGAGGCCTCTGCTCGCCAGGCCAGTTTCTGGGGTCATCTCTGCCCTGGCCGTGTGTCCACGCCTAGTCTTGCTCCAAATGCGCAGAACCATCCATGAGGTCACTCCCATGGTGCCACTGCTGTCCCCATGTAGCCCACATTGAAGTAGAAAGGAGGTGAAGGCTGGGTGTTCCTGTGTTTATTATAACAGATCCAAGCAGGCATGCGACAACCTCCACAGAGCCAGGATGCACAGCCCAGGCCTGCTGGGACGCTGCCCCAGACAGACAGTTCCCCAGCTCCCCCTGCCTCCCAGCTGGCCTTCCCCCAGGGCTGGGGAAGCCCTTGCTCTTGGGCTCCTCCATGATATTCTGCCTTATGACACCCCACCACCCCAGGACCTCCTCCTCCTGAAAGCCCGCCCACTTGCGCCAGGCTGCCTCCCAGCTGCCAGCTTCCCCGCAAGGCGGGTCCTCCTCACAGCAGCTCACCTGTGCCCTCCTAACCATGTCTGCCCCTCCACTGTTGCTTCCTTAGTTGTGCCTTATTTTATATTCCTGACATGAACCGAGCCTGGGCATATCCGAGCTCTGAAGATCCGAGCCCTGGGCATATCCGAGCCCTGGGCAGATCTGAGCCCTGGGCATATCCGAGCCTCTAAACACCTGGAATGTATCTTATCATTTCATCCTCCCAGGACCTAGGACACATCAGGTGCCTGACCATACAGATGAGTCACCCAGCTGTTTAGACAAGATTCAAACCAAAGTCACCGAGGAGGCCAGGGGAGGACTGGCTGGGGCTGTCACCCTCCAAGCACTAGGCCCACGGGGCTCGGCCAGGTTATCGGCAGCACTGCAGAGGCTCCTGCTTCCCAGGGAGCAGCGTGAGGAAGCCCAGCCGCTGAGCTCAGGAGAGGGACCCAGACGTCAGGCCCTGGGACTCTGCAAATCCCTAGAGAGGGCCTGCATGGTCACTCTGTCCAAAGTCTCCCCATCTCCCAGCACCCTCGGGTACATGGCAGGGTGACTAAGGACAGAGCAGGAGCAGGGGCAGCCACCCCTCACCTGTGCACCGGGGACTGCCGTGGCCAGCAGGGGACAGAGTCTGGTCTGAGCCCTCCCCGCTTCTGCCTCCTCATGGTCTGCGTCCCTCTGCACTGACCTCCAGACCCCCACAGGACACCACAGCACCTAACACCTGCAACGCTGCTCAGCACGTTAGTACCCTTTGGGGAGCACTCAGGGGACACTTCCAGGATAAATTTCCAAAAGGATCACATAGGTCATGGACATCCCGCCTTAGCAACACTGGGAGATCAGGTCCTCAAAGGGCTGTGCCCTGAGAGCCCTGCTGTGGACGCCTGCAAGTGACCCCAGTGACCACACCGGTGCCATCCTTTCCTTTTGCTCATGGCCATGGAATATGTAGCCAAACAGTGCAAAAGCAAAGATGGGCATGTCCAGACGCAAAGCAGATCTACTATCAGGAACACAGAGGCCCTTTAGAAAGTGGGCAGGTGGGGGAGCCCTCCCATGACCAAAGGAGCATTCTTCTGGGGAAGATAAGCAGCAATTGTTCTTTTCATTTTGTCTTTTGCAGTGCTGGGCACCAAACCCAGGGCCTTACACCTGCCAGGCAAGTGCTGTTGGCTGAGCTGCGCCCCGGCAACATTAGCAGGACAGAGGTAAAAGTCAGTGGCTGAAACCCCACACAGCCAGGGTGTCCTGAACTCTGTCCTCCACTGGAGAACCCAGGCAGGAAGGCAAGCAGGCCAGTCCAGGGTTTCTCAGACCTAGCAAAGTGTCGTTAGAGTCTAGAGGATTGTTCCCTTTGGCAGATCCAGTCCCCAGCACAAGGTCTACACGGGAACCTACCAGCAAAATCCCTAAGAGGGGAGTTTTGTTCTCTTCCTGGGATTCTGCAGCCTCCTCACCTTCTGTCTTTGTCAGTGTCCCTGTGTCCCCGTGTCCCTCTGTGACTAGGGTGTGGTACGCAGGACTCCCTCCTACCTTTTGGAAGTTCTCCTGTGGGCCTTGGAGGATAAGCTGGACTGTGCCTGTCCAGGAGCAGGCAACTGCTTTAGGGCCAGAGTTTAAATTACAGACCAAACAAACAAGCATGAACAGCCATGAAATGCCACCAGAATGGACACACATGGAAAGGGAATACAGACAGCCCATAGCTCTTAAAGACAGGGTGTCTGTGCCCCAGGGCATTCTCAGAGGAGAGCATCTGGCCTAGATGGCTTTGCAGGTGAAGCCATCTGGAAGCAGAGCCTTGTGGGAGCAGTGGCATCCCTGGGGCCTGCCCTGGAAGCAGGTGCTGGGACCCTGCCCGCCCTCCCTCTTTCTCTGCTCTCTGAGGTGAACAGTCCCTCTACCATGTGCCCCTGCCATGCTGTTCTTTACCAGAGGCTGAAAGCAACGGGGTGACTGAAAATTCCAAAACCATGGGCCAAGGCAAACCTTTCCTCTCTCTAAGTTTATCTGTCATCTCAGGTGTATGTTACAGCAGTGGAAAGCTGGCTAGCACACCCTGACATAATAAAACAGTATTTTATTATACAGCATAATGTGTAATTCTTCCTGTGAGCTCGCCAGGGGCTCCAGGAGGAGAACACCATGTTCCTGGGGAGGCCACTGCACTCTAATTCAAGACACTCAGTGCCTTGAGTAAAACTCTATTCCCTGAAGAAGTCAAGATGGCCGATCCATGAGCAACAAAATACAGAGCCTCCTGGGAGAAACAACTCATTTGCCAGAATAAAACATCCTGGAGAGACCCAGACAGAGGGAGATGGATCCTCTTGACACAGGAAAAAATTAAAACATAAAAAAGCTCATCAAATACTTCGGGACTACAACTGAAACAGCTAAAAATTACAGAACACAGTGTTTTCACTGCGACCCACCCAGTTTGCACCGGCCTGAATTTGCACCAGCTTGAATCCATGCCAGCCAGTAGAGCTACCCAAACTCATTCCTGCCACCACTCACAGGAGCCACAGCAGCGCTGAAGTCGGGGGTTGGTGAGCCCAACGGAGAGCGGAGCTGAGGAAGGGACCTTCATTAATCCACGGTCAGTACTGGGAATGAGACCCTCCCCATGGGAAGGGTGCAACCAAATGGGCAACATGTTGGAATCGGGCAGGAGGAGCCTGAACTGGGAGTGACAGTGACTTCAGTTGGTTGCTCCCTTCCCAGAACAGATTTGTGGATTTGTTTGGACTGGGCTGCACCCCTGGCCGGGACCCAAAGAGCCATCCCAAATCAATCCCCTGCGCCTAGCATGCACTAACCAGGTGAAGGCACCTGAAGTTTGGCTGGCCTGGTGGGGAGGGGCAGGTACACACAGCCCCGGCTTACATCTTAGTGACAAGAGCAGGCAGGAGAGGGCGGAGTTCCCTCGCCAGCATGCTTTGGAGGAACTGTGGCAAAGAGAGAAGGGGTCTGGGACCTGCACTGTAACCTGTGTGGAGGAAGTCAGGGCCATAACAAGAGAGGCAGGAGGAGGCCCCTACCCCAGAACCCTGAGAGCACTGATCCAGGAGAGGGAAAAGCAAGGGAGACTGAGGGCGGCAAACACACAACATCAGACATGGCTTCAATGGACATTAAGAGATATCTTCGGGACCTTGTAGATGAGCTCAAAACTGAAATATTAAATCAGGTAAAGCAAGATTGAGTAGAGTAATAAAAGAAATGCTCTCAGGAAGCATCTCTCAGGAAGATACAGATGGAAGAAGGGAGGAACAAAAAAAAAGGAGAGAAACATTCGATAAAGACTAAAAAAAAAATATAGAATACATGAAGCAGATTCAAAGAGACTACCAGGAAATTAAAAACTCCATTGAAAGCTGGCAAAATGCCTTAAAAGAAAGTAAGGATAGACTATCAAAACTTGAAGACAAGTTTGCAATGTGTGATCATGAAAGGAAAGATCTCTTAAAAGTAACAAGGAAACAGGGAGTAACAATACAAGGGCTAGAAGATGACAAGAGAATCTACAATTTAAGAATAAGAAATGTGAACAAAGAAGCAGGAATACATACAGGTGAATTACAAAAGCTATTCATGGAAATAATTAAGGAAAACGTCCCAAGCATGGGAAAAGGAAATGACATTGGATTATATGAGGCATACAGAACTCCAGCCACCTACAACCCAAACAGATCTACATCTAAACATACAATAATCAAGATACCAGAAATTCAATATAAAAACAGAATATTAAAAGCCATCAGAGAAAAGAAACAGATTACCTATAAAGGTAAGCCCATCAGGATCACAGCTGACTTCTCGACACAGACCATCAGATCAAGAAGAGCTTGGAGCAAAGTCTTCCAAGCCCTGAAAGAAAATAACCTCCAGCCCAGATTGATGTACCCTGCAAAACTGTCACTAGAAATTAATGGAGAAGCAAAATGCTTCCATGACAAAGAGGAACTGGGGGAATTTGTGACCACCAATCCAACCTTACAGAGAATACTGAAGGACATTCTAGAGAGAGAGAAAAAAATACCAGGATATTAGGAACAGTGGCATAAAGGCCTCAATGAGTGGGGCAGGCAGTAGAATGAAGGAGAAAACTAGACAAACAAAGGCAGAAAATAGCATAGCAGAAATGAGGCAGAGAATAACTAGAATCTCTAACATAGATGGCCTTGATACACTATATTGTTAATAGTGCACCAGGATTTAAAACCCACATTACTCACACTACTCTGTTTAGATGTATTATATTCTGTTCCAGTCATTCTACCTGTACCAGATTTGAGGGCACAGACAGTAATCCCCAAAATAACAGGATATAGTATGGTAATCATCCTTAATTTCCTATTAACTTAATCTAAAGCTTTGTAAAACCTACGCTGTTTTACCATGACTGATTGTAATCGAATCTGGTTTGTTGGATCGCTGTTTTGTATTGATAGATTTTATTCAAAGCTGTTATGATTGATAGTATCAAGTCTGAGAGTATAGGCAACTGCACTTAAGATGACAAGATTCACTAGAATATCCACCCTGGTTTGATTATTTTTGAAGTTTTATACTGTCTACAATGTTTTATTTTTACTAATATTGTTATGTACTGCTATATTCAATTATACTGCTGTATTCAATTATGCCTGATGATATAGACAATTCTATTGAAGATAATAAGAAACAACACAGCAATCATGGTAGATCACCTTGTACTGTGGTTTTATATGACTTTTTGATTTCATGTCTTTATAGGAATATGTTTTGTTTTGTCTTGCTAAGTTTTGTTTTTCCCTCTAATACAGAAAGGATAGAAATACATGTAGAGATGCATGCATGCATAGCTGTTTACACTCTCACTGTTTGACTATCTACTTTGTATGCTTTAATTTTGTAACTTGAACAACTATTTCTAAGAGGACAATATGTAATTTATCAACTAGTGATTTCTTATTGTTTATCTTTTTTTTTGAAATTCTGTATTATCTCTACCCTTTACATGCTTTTGTTTCCCTTAAATAATAATAAAAAAAATTTAATCCTTAAAAAAAACACCCTGTACCCATTTCGTCTGCCTGCCTGGTCTGCACCAGACCGTGGCAGAATCAGCACCAGTGTGTGCAGTCCATGCACCTTCTCCGTGCCACTTTGCTCTGCAGACGCCTGCATGCCCTGGAGAAACAGCTGAGCCAGAGACAGCGGCTGGTGACAGTCACCTGAGCTGGGGGTCATTTTCTTGCTCTCTTTGCCCGATTCTTCCAGTCAGGTGGCTGTGGAGGAGGAGCACTGCACAGTGAAAAATTCCATCCTGCACAGTGGAAAAGCCACGTTTCCAAGGACACGGCGACCAGGAAAGCCCCAGGGTGAGAGGGCAGAGCAGGCCTGGCCAGAAAGAGCTGGCATGCTGGACAGACAGGCCCCTCGCTGCAGGCCACACACGGGTCAGCCTTCGGCCTCCCGGGCAGGCACTCACCGGCTGGGGCAGCCTGGTGTCCCAGAAGTAGGTCCAGCACTGGGGTGAAGGTCATAGAGCAGAGCGGTTGAAGAAGCAGCTCCCGAATGAGGACGTGGAGAGAAGCCCACTCGGCCCGTCTGAGAAGACACTTGGGGTCCCAGAGCCAAGGGTCGCAGGGGCTTGGCAGGTAGAGAGTGGCCATAGGCTCAAAGGACAAAGCCCAGATTATTCACTTCGAGCTCACATTACTTCCAGGCACTGGGCAGGAAATGAAAAACAAGTGTTTAATTTTCTCTTATACTTCAGGGAAAATCAGCTTCATGGCAGTGAGTGGGACCTAAGGGTGGAAAGGTTCCCTTGCTGAAGGAGGAAGGGAATCATCGTCCCTCTGACAGCAGACCCTGAGTAATGACCAGCGCGTATTCATACATATCTCAAGTATTAACAAGGGGAAGCTGTGACCCTAAAAGAGAGGAAGCAACAGAAGCCCTCACCCACTCCTGACGAGGCTGCAAAATGGCACAGCTACTGGACGGTAGTCGGGTAGGGCTTCTGGGTTTTTTGTTCTGTTTTTTGGCCCTGGGAATTGAACTCAGGACCTTGCGTTTCCAAGCAGGTGCTGTGCCACTGAGCTATATCCCTGGTCTGGATAAGTTTCTAAGGTTAAATATGAACTCACTACATGATCTGGGAATTTCATGCCTAGGAATCTGCCCTATAGAAATAAACATATTTATCCACACAAAGATTTAGACAGCAATGTTCATAGTATCGTTATTTACACCATTATTCCTGACACCCAAAAGGTGGAAAGCATTCAAACACCATCACCTGATGAAGGAACGGACTGGCCTATCCACGCATGGAATATTACTCAGCAATGAAAAGAAACAAAGCTACTTACAGATACTGCAAGATGGGTGAATTTTAAAAACATGATACTGAGTGAAAGAAGGCAGGTGGAAAAGGCCACTGACTGTGTGATTCGTGTACATAGGAAACGTCTACATAGGAAACATGTACATAGGAAACGCGTACAAAGGGCCGGTCCACAGAGACAGAGAGCAGACCAGTGGTCACCCGGGGCTGGTGAGGCAAAGCAGCCTCAGATGTTGAGGCAAATGGATGCAGGTTACACTTTGGGAAGGAAGAAAATGTTCTAAAGCTGGACTGCAGTGGTGGTGGCCTAACTTTCCATAAGATCTGCTGAATGCCACGATTAAAATGAGTGAGTTTTAGTAAGTAATAGCTCAATAACATTGTGTTAGCCAGGCACAGTGGTGCAGAACTGTAATCTCAGCACTCGGGAGGCTGAGGCAGGAAAATCACCCTGAGTCTGAGGCCATCCTGGGCTGTATAAGTGAGTTCAAGGCCAGGTTAGGGTACAGAGTAAGAGTCTGCCTCAAAAAGCAAAGTGAATAAATAAATAAATTATCGTTTTAAAAATTCTGAAGTTTATTGGTGCAATATTGGGACACAGGATGGTCACGTTCACTATTTGGAGCTTGTAACTGCAGGATGTATCCAGACGTCTCCTGTTTTCCAATCCCTCCCTCCCTTCGACCTCTCTTCCCTTCCTTCTTTACAATGACTAGTTCCATTTTATCCTCCTCTTCTCCTTACTTTTCTTTTCCCTTCCTTCCTTTCTCCCTCCCCGTATCCTAGTTTCCCTCTATTTTGAACAATTTCTCCCTATTTCATAATGTCCTTTCCATGCTTTGGTCATTATCTACACTTTCAGTGTCTCACATCAGAGAATCAGCGAGATATTTCACACCCATGTCTGATTTATTTCACCTAAGAATATTCCCAAGGTGCACTGATGTACCTAGAAACATCTCAAGGGTGTCACTTTTATGGCTGAGAAATACTCCACTGTATATTTAAAAACCATCTTATTTATCCATTCACCTGCTGATGGCCATTTGGGTTGTTTCCAAAATTTAGTTATCACAAACTGTGCTGCTATAAGACATGGGTGTGTCTATATTGCTGTGGTAGGATATTTTTAGTTCTTCCAGGAAAATACCCAGAAGAGTCAAATGGGACCTCTACTCCTAGTTTTTTGAGGAATCGCAAAAACTTCCACAGTGGCTGCAGCAGTCTACACTCCCGCCAACCTGAAACCCCTGCAGCATCTGGTACTGGTTGACTTCTTGATAATAACCATTCTTTCTGGAGTGAGATAGAGTCTCAGTGTCATTTTTTTCATTTCCTGAATGACCAGCGAAGCTGAACACTTTTTCATATCTTTATTTTCTGTTCATATTTCTTCACCTGAGAAGTGTGTATTTATCTCAGATGACCATTTTTGGATTGGATCTTGAATTTGGGGGATATAATTTTTATTAGTTCTTTGCCTGAGGGACAACTAGCTAAAATTTTTTCCCACTCTGTGGGTTGTCTTTTCACTTTAATGGTAATTTCTTTTGCTGTGCAAAAGCTTTTCCACAGGATGAGATCCCAGGTGTTGATTCTTTGTAGTCTTTCCCAAGCAATCAGGATTTGTGCATGAAGTTTTGCCTGTACCTATGTCTTCAAGAGTTCTACCTACTGTCTCTTCTAGCAGATTTAGTGTTTCCATTTTAATACTTAGATCTTTAACCCATTTTATTTTAGCTCAGTGCATGGTGATAGACGTGGGTCTAGTTTTAGTCTTTGGCTTGTAAAGAGCCAGTTTTTCCAGCGCCATTGATTAAAGAGGCCGTCTTTCTCCCAGTGAACATGTCTGGCCCCTTTGCCAAAGATGAGGTGGCTGAGCATGTTTGGAGTTTTTTCTGCATCTTCTAATCTGTTCCATTGATTTTCAGGTCTGTTTTTTGGACAGTGCCATGCTGTTTTTATCACAATAGCTTTGTGATATAGTTTCAAGTCAAGGATTGTGGAGCCCCCTGCCTTGCCTTTTTGGCCTAATTTTTCTTTGTTTGTTTTGTTTTCTTGGTGGTGGGTTTTTTCTTATTCTAAGTCTCTTCTGATTCAAAATGAATTTTTGGAATGTGTTCTCTAGTTCTGTGAGGTATGCTCATAGCATTTTGATTGGGATTGCATTAAATCTGATTAACAATTCTGTAAGTATGGTCATTTTCACTATGTTGGTTCTTCCTACCCCTAAGCAAAGGACATCTTTTTATTTTCTGATATCCTCTACAATCTCCTTTTTCAGAGAACTATAATTTTTAATGTATAGATCTTTCACTCCCTTTGATAGATTGATTCCTATATCCTTCATTTCTTGATGCTATTATGCAAGGCATTGGTCCCCTAATTTCTCTCTCAGTGCATTTGTTGTGTACAGGAGACACTTTTTTGTTTGTTTGTTTGTTTGTTTGTTTGTTTTATAGCTGTAGCCATTTGTTTCTCACTTCTGCTGCTATCATTTCTGAAAATTCTAGTGGTGGCTTCCAATTTCTTCTATCCCATTGTGCTCTGGACTTGTCCCAGGTGGCCTGAAGGCCTGGAGTTGCATTTTACTTTTGCATCTTATCATTTTCTACAATTTATTTTTTTCTGTGTTGGTGCTTGTACATTTCTTATGGTAGGAAGCTTTTCCACTACATCGAGGTTTCCCTAGGAAATGTCTGTTCCTCGGTGCCCTCTTCTGGGTGTAGGAAGTTCTTAGCTTTTGTGTGGATCTCAAGCTCCTACCTTGCCAATTTATTAAGGACAAGAAGTTGCCATCTGGCTCAGCACTCTGTCCTTTAGTACTGAACTATGGTGATGGTTACTATGCCAGCCAACCACAGTGTTGTCAGAGAGAGAAAAACTGATTACAACAGGTCTGACTAGTGCAATCAGCAATAACAAGAGCATCAAGCACAGCCTGCCAGCTAACGAGCTGTGGGAACTAATAACTTGGTACCTTCAGCCACAGGAGCAAGCCCTGCATTTATGTAACAAAACCCGACATATGCCAGGAGCTTCTATGCAGTGACTTTCCCCATGGTGGACTGGCTTTACCCTGTTCGGGTGGTATTTACAAGGTACAGGGGACAAAATAGAGAGGTGAATGAAGAGAAATGCAGTAGACGCAAGGCCGCAAGGCTAAAGGTGATCACAGAGGTTTGGGAGACTGGAGAAGGGTGCAGCGAGGAAGAATGACGGGGAAGGTGAAACAACACAGATGCGAGCCAGAAGGAGAGACAGTGCTCACTCGCACGAAGAACCAGAAACTCAAGAGAGAGAGCTGAGTAACAGAGAAAGAAGACGAATAGAGTAAAACAAAAAGAAAGGTGCAAAACCTAGAGAGTCAAAAGAAAGGGGAAAAGCCCAAATCAGACTAAAAAGAGAAAAACAATCAAACAAAGAAAAAGAGAAGGAAACTTCCTCCGGAGCCCACAGCTCCGGGGCAGTGTGCAGAGCAGACCCCAGAAGTGAGCTGTGTGGCCCTCCGGTTTGCAGTAGGATGTGCGCTGGGTGAGGACCAGACCTTGGTCCCTGGATGCAGGGCTGGGACTGGTCTTCAGGTGATGGTGCTTCTCCTCACTGTGACCCAAGTCCCCACCTCGCTCTCCAGGGAAAGCCCGAGGCCGCTCCCAGACCTGTGCACAGCTGGCTCCTTCCGGATCCTTCCCAGCGTCCTCTGCTCTGCACCACTGGCTCCTCTTCCCTGCTGGTCTTGGGCAGGGGTGGGGCAGTGTCCTTGTCCATTAGGACAAGGCTGTTTGCCCGCCTGTGCTGCTGGGTCAAGCTGTTCTGCTGGTCACAGACAAAAGGGACATCCCGGTTCTTTGTACTTAGGGCTAAGCCCGGCTTTTGGTGTCCCCCGGAGCAGTCTGGCTGGTCCCAACCCCTGCCTCTCAGCAGAGCTCCCCCTGTTCTGCTTCCCACCGTGACTAGGCAGCTTTTCCCTGGTTCCCCTCCAGGACGCTGGCAGTGAAGCAACCTGGGGTGCTCTGCTATGGGGTTCACCCTGAGCCCCTTGAAATTAAACAGCGGCCCCACCTGCCTGCTTCTGTCCCACGTGTCTGTACCGTACTCTCCTCACTCACCAGCTGCTGGCTCTGCTGGGCTCCTGCTGGGCCATGCCTGCCCCGGCTTGCTGCTTGCCCATCCACCAAACTTCAGAGCACCCAGCATTTTCCTCCAAAGCAAAAGGAGAGCTCGGCTTCTGGGGCACACCCACCCAGCCTTCTGCCGACCCTCGGAGACTGCTGGCATCTTGGCCAAGTTAGGAGGACACTGGGGACTTGGTGGGGTGTGTGGCAAGGCCCACAGAGAGCCACCAGGGTGGTCAGCAATGTCCATTTTGACACAGACCTAGCCAAGAGTGCAATTTCTTTCCCTCTGGTCATGGAGGTGACCACATCAGTAAACCAGCTGCCCGATATCCAACAGGAGAGGTGGGCTCTGCCTCTTCGGAATCTGGGGACCAGGCAGGGGGCTCTTGGGAGGTTGTGGCCACTGCCAAAATCTCAGCCAGTATTGCAGTGAGTGTCATGTCCCAGGCCAAGGACGGGGATGGGGCTGGACACTGGGCAGCCTGGGCGGGGTGGGTCCCACCTTGTTCTCTCCCTCTTTCTCTTCCTCCCTCTTTCTGTCCCTCTGGTCTCTCCACACGTCCTGCCTGGTGCTCACCAAACAGGTGTCCCAGGACAGTGCACACAGCTGTGTGGCACTCGGGCTCTGGAGATGGGACACCTGTATCCAGAAGAATGTCAAAGGATCTGCAAACTTGTTTCCAAACCCCCATGCTTCCCACCCTTCCCACCGTCCTGGGAGTTAGTTACCGGGTCCCCACAAGGAGGGATCTTCCTACACCCAGGGAGCTCACTGCCCGAAAACACTCTGCCCGGCTGGTGAGGCAGGACCCTCAGCCCTGGGCGCAGCTGGACCTAAGGAAGCAGAGTAAGCTGCTTCCCACCCCTCCGCCACACCCCCTGGGCACCTGGCAGAGTGCGGTTGGGGGGGTCCAGCTTCCAGTCTAGCTGGCTGGGACTGAACAGAAGGAACCTCCTCCCGTCAGCCTCCCCTGACTGGTGGCAGACAAGATCTCAAGGAAAGAAATGAAAACCACATGGGTTAGGTTGCTTCCAGAAGAATAAATATATCCATGTACAGTAACACTCAGGCCGAAATATTTAAAAGTATTTCCAAAACGGTGGTTTGGGCCATATACACAAGAAGGCTCATGGAGGGGAACTTTAAAAGCATGAAACAATGGTATCACAGAATCTGCCTGGTTGTGGAGCTGTGCCATAGCTCAGCAAGGCCGCAAGCTGGGTAAGTCCTGCCCTTCCAATTCCTCTCTCAACACAACTGCCTTTTATTCTCATTCATGTCACCTTCTGCTCATAAAGTAGCTACCCAATCTCCAGGAATCGCATCAGAATCCCAAACTGGAAGGATGCGAGAAGGATAAAAGCCAAGGAGGCCTTTTCTGTGATTTCTTTTGCTTCCCTGAGAACAGTTACTGGCAAAGGAAACAGGACTGGCATGGCCTGGTTTAACCCTCGTGGAGTCTGGGGGAAGCCTACCCTTGCTGTAATCAAGGTCTCTATGCTCGCAAATTTAATGCAGATTTAATGGATCTGTTTGGCTATGAAATTGAATCTTGCTGATTCACCAATGGCCTCCAAGTCTGCAAGGTTTTTAGGTCTGTTGTGAAGGTTATCAAATAGATAGGCCCAAGCCCAGGGGCAGAACAGAGGGCAAGCTAAGGCTCAGGTGGTCCTCCAGCATAGTAAGGTCTGCTTGTCCAGAGCTTGTGGAATCCCTGGTCTCTGGTGCTCAGCAAAACAAACCTTCACTCCCTGAGCCCTGAGTGTCACCAGCATTGGCTTCCTCTGACCTTGTAGAGAATATCACCTCCTGCCTGGGCTCCAAAGCCTCTTCCCACCTCCTGTGACAGCTCCAGAAGCCTGGCAAGCTCTGCTTGCACCCTGAGGTGGTGATTTGGCCTAAGCTCAAGGTGTCCTCCAAGACATGTGCTCGACATTGTCCGGGAGCTGCTCTGCTGTGACCAGCAGGAGGGAACCAAGTCCGGCTCCTCTTCCCACCATGGACCGGGAGCTGCTGCGACTCTGAGAAAGGGTCAGAGACGGGCTCCTGGCCCCGTCACTGATGGGGCCCACAGCCCGGAGGCCAGCAGGTAAGCAGGCACTGAAGGACCCCAACTACAGTGCACGTGGTGGACAGGCGGGACTGGGGGTGCAGAAAAGCCCAGGGCAGCAGTGGCCGTGAGAGCCAGCAGGCAGTGAGCTGGATGAGCCAGCTCTGTGCTGGAGGACAAAGACACGCAGAATGGAAGTGGGTGCACCGTGACACCTTCTTTTCCTTCCATTCTTCCTTCTTTCATTTTCTCCTTTCTTTCCTTTTCCTTTTAGAAATGGCTGGGGAGCTCTCCAGTCACAGAACGCTAATCCCGTCACAGGAATCCAGAGACAGAGCAAACCCAAACCCAGCACAAATCCACCTGTGCAAATCCCAGAGGGCGCAGTCAGGGGTCGGATTTGGACAGAACTGTGGACACCTGGGAAACCTCGCTGCCACTGTTTCTCTACAACTGATGGGTTTTCCTCTCGTTAGTCCCTGGGTGATTGTGTTTTCTCAGGCTATTTATCTTTATGTTATTTTTGTTTGTGGTGGTGGTGGTGGTTGGTTTCTGTTTTTCCCTTTTCTTTTCTCTTTTTCTCTCTGTTCTATTTTGCCCCGTTTTGTTTTCCTTGTTTGTTGTTTTTTCCCCGTGTGTGATTATTCTTATTTCCTAACTTTTTCTTTTCTCTTTTTTCTTCTTTCCTCTTCTCTTTTTTCTTTTCTACCTTCTTTTCCCTATTGTACATGACTCATACCTCTAAATTCTTCTTTTGTATATCCCGCTCATCCTCTTCCTCTCTGGATCAACTACCTCACTTGATTTTATGAGCCTTTCATGTGGGTAAACATCGTCTCTTCCCTTTCTGGCTCACTTCAGTACTCCTAGGCTTTCTCTCCCAACCCCTCCCAGCTATCTTACTTGGGTGACCACCCTTTGCCCACCAAATTGGCTCCCACTGTATTTAACCCCTTCACCTCTCCATCTTGCCCCCACCCTCTTAAAAACCCCACAGCAGGGTCAAATCACTCTACTGGATGGAAAAACATTGCATACCAGTTCCTGCTGTAAGTTGGCTTGTATGGTCACAGTAGGCCTGTGAGCACGAGGTGACCCTACCCTCCACCCAGGAGGCTGCTGCAGGCAAGCCACCATGCTGGTAACTCCAGCCTCTACCCAGGGGACCCCACTGGGCCTGTGAGACCCCCAGGGACACAGTAGGGCTCTGCCTTGGACATACATGGTGAACAGGTGGGACAAGCAACCTGGAAAAGACTGAAGAAGCAGTAACAATACGAGCCAATGGTTGGTTCACATCAGCGCCTCTGGGCTCGTCAACCCGGAAAGAGTCAGTTCACACCAACTAGCCCCATGGGAGGAATTCAAGTAACTGGGTCCTGCCATATATCACAGGTCTGGTGACTGAGGGAGAACCAGCCACACAGTAAGACGCTGACTACAGTGCATACACAAGGCTGAGGCAAAACCAGTGAGACAGAAAAGACTGAAAATGGCATAATGAAAAAGCAAAATGCAATCTCAGATCTCCAGCCCACCCAGGACAAGTAGAGCAGACATCAACATAGAAGAAACTGGAAGACAAACACTTGAAATTTCTGTAAAGATAGCAAATGGAGTAAACAAATCTATGAGGCTATAGAGGAAATCAGATCAAAAATAATTTCTCAGTAAAAAAAGACATGGCATCTATAATGAAAGAATTGTTCAACATACCTAGAAAAGAGACAGACGAAAAAATAGAGGAGCAGAGGAAAATGATGGAAATTTTTAATGAACAATAAGAAATGTAATGCATGAAACATAGTCGAACAGATACCCATGAAATTAAGAATTCCATTGAAAGCTGGAAAAATTGCCTGAATGAAACTGAGATAGACTCTCAAACCTTGAAGACAGGATTGAGGCTAGTGATCACGAAAGGAAAGATTCTGAAAAATAGCAAAGGACTAGGTAATAATAATTAAATAGCTCCAGGAATGTGCAAAGAAAAATAATATAAGCTGAAAGATGTCAGTGATAAAGCAGAAGTCAACACACATGACATTTAAAAGAAAACCATTTGCAGAATAGCAGATCGTTGGCTGCCTCGTTGGGCGGAGATGGCAGCAGAGTGGGGGCCCAATAGTGCCTCGGCGCCTCCTGCTTCTGGCTGAGTTGCCCTTGCTGCTGCCACTGCAGTTTGCACCTCAGACACCAGGGCTGCTGTGGTCCGCAGGCAGCCATATCAATAAAGAAGCATTTATGGAAGAGAAGTCAAGATGGCCAATCAGTGAGCAACAGAATACAAAGCCTCCTGGGAGAAACAACTCATTTGCCAGAATAAAACACCCTGGAGAGACCCAGACAGAGGAAGATGGATCCTCTTGACACAGGAAGAAATTAAAACGTAAAAAAGCTCATCAAATATGTTGGGACTACAACTGAAACAGCTAAAAATTACAGGACACAGTGTTTTTGCAATGCCCACCAAGTTTGCAAAGGCCTGAATCTGCACCAGCAGGCAGAGCCACCCAAGCTCGTTCCCGCTGCTTCTCACAGGAAGCACAGCAGCGCTGAGGTGGGGGGTTGGTGAGTCCAACAGAGAGCGGAGCCAGTGAAGGGACCTTCATTAATCTACAGTCAGTGCTGGTAATGAGACCCCCACACACACAGGAAGGGTGCGACCAAATGGGCGACACACTGGAATCGGGAGGAGGAGTCTGAACTGGGAGTGACAGTGACTTCCGTTGGTTGCTCTCTCCTAGGAGCAGATTCGTGGGATTTGCTTGGACTGGGCCATGCCCCTGGTGTTTTTCCCTCTCCTGGATCAGGGCTCTCAGGGTTCTGGGCTGGGGGCCTCCCCCTGCCTCTCTCTCCTGTCATGGCCCTGGCTTCCTCCACATGGGTTACAGTGCAGGTCCCAGCCCCCTTCTCTGTTGGCCACGTTTCCTCTGAAGCACGCTGGCGAGGGACCTCTGCCCTCTCCTGCCTGCTCTTGTCACTGAGGTGTAAGCAGGGGCTGCATATGCCTGCCCCTCCCCATCGGGCCAGCCAAACTTCAGGGGCCTTCACCCAGTTAGTGCTTGCTAGGCGCAGGGAATTGATTTGGGACGGCTTGCTGGGTCCTGGCCAGGGGCATGGCTAGCAGCCAAGGGGAGAGAGAGAGGAGGTGCTGAGGCCCCTCATCCCTGGCACTGCCCAGGGGAGATGAAGGCAGCGCTCCTGTCCTGACTCTCAGCACACCCCACTTCCTGTGGGCCCCGCCCTCTCCCCACAGCCCTGCAAGCAGGGACCAAGCCTGCCACCCCTGGCCTCTGGGGGTCCCTTCAGATCAAAGCCACACTGTCCTTCATGCATTTGGTCATTTGACAACCAGTATATGCTCTGGAGAGCACAGAGGAGAAGAGGCAGGACGGGAAGGACCTTGGGATCCTCCCACAGACCAGCCACAGTGCCCCACACCCACAGGAAAGCAAGACGTTTGATAATCACGCGTGGAAGTGAAAGTGCCAACACCTGAATAAGTTAAGGCTTTTTTAAGCAGGCTTTTTCCCAGCCACCAGTGACCCAGTGAGAGTGAAAGCAATTAATGGCTCCAGTGGTGACTTGGGAGGAAGAGCATCACACAGGGACAGGAGCCCGGGAGGGGCGGCAGGTGGAAGGGAGTGTCCCCCAGAGACCAGCACACCACCCCTCCCATGGAGGAGATGGACAGACACCCTCCGGCTCCCTGGAGGACACAGTGAGGGCAGGGCTCCGCCCTCTCGCGCCCAGCTGTGCCCCTTCCCTGTCTGCTGCAGAGTGGACCCCAGCCGCATCTGTACTGAAACAGCGGCCAGGGAGGAGGAGGAGCGCTGTGTCCTGTGACACTGCAGGGCAACCGCCCGCAGGACCAGTGCACTGCATGTTTCTAAGTAGCTGCGGGAGAGGAGTTTTGATTGTTCACAAGGAAAAAAAATGATAAATGTTGACCTGATCATTAACATACACATGAATCAAAACATCACATCCTGTCCCATAAATCTGTGGTTTTTATGTATCTTTCAAAACAACAGTAAGAGCAATATTTTTAAAAAAGCATGTGTTAGCTTTACCGCAGCCCCCTCCTGGCTCGCTTCCCTCTCCTGGCTTTGTGCTTGAGCCACACGTGGGCTGGCGGCCCCCTAGGCCCGGATGCTATTAGCACAGGACTGTGGAGCTCTACAAACCACTTCACTGCATGAAGAAAGAGCCCCAGGCTTCTGCAAAGAGCAGCTCAGCAAGGAGCGAGCCCATTCTGCTCACCTGGAATGGCCTTGGAGAACAGGACCATTTCCTCCCCAGGCGGGCACCGGCTTTCAGAGCCTTGGAAAAGCAATACAAATACTGTGCTTTCATTGTCTCCCGGCTAAGAGTATATGTAAGCGGCTGGAAAACTGCAGGCTGGGACTGGGGAGGTTCCTTATTAGACACTGTTATGCTACAAGGAAAGATGTTACGAGAGCTCCTGAATTGAATCCCCCTCCTGGCTCAGCGCCACTCTGATGTTACCCACTGCCTGCGCCAGAGAGGGACGGCAACACTGCTGCACATGGCATCATGCAGAAGGGTCCCAAAGCAGCAGCGCTGTGGGCCCAGACCGTGCCTGCAGAAGGGCTGGCTCCTGAGGCACATCCATCCCCGCCTTTGGACGAGACGATTTCCTGCGAGCTCACTGAGTGTGATGGATTGAACAGATTGTGGCAACAGATGGGGAAAAGCAGCCGTCTGATTCTGACATAACACTCAGAGAGGGACTCGATGAACAGTGATTACCAGAAGCCATACCCAGCCGGAGGAGACAGCACCAAAACAGCGAGCTGTCAGCGGGTCTGAAAAGCCCTGGACACAGAATGGGGAAACCGGCCTTCCCGTGCGAGGGCACTGAAAATGAATCCCGGAACAGCAGAAGCTCTGATCTGAAAGGCCGGGCTGTCTTTCTGGGAGACGGCGGGCTAATGCGCAACCTTGAGCATTAGAAAAAATGTCCACACTTGGCGCTTTGACTGATTCTATGAAGCTTAACGCCTAGAAGACACCGCGGGACAGTGCTGCAGGACACATGCCTGGGAGGTCACAATGACTCAATGATGTACGAGTCCAAGAAATGCCCAACTGTGTGCCATGCCACCTGCAGGGGAGCAGAGAGGCAGAGGCTCGGGCATTGGAGGAGCCTTTGCTGCCCAGTGACCGCTTTGTCCTCTGAGTGTGCTTTGCTGGGTTGTTTTTCAGCACTTTTGGTATGCTTCAGATACGGCGTGATAACCGTTAAACATGGAAATACGGTGTCCAAACCAGCGCACAGCCCGTGGCTAGCACTCAGAATAAAAACCATCTGTGGTCATAATATGGTATCAGGACACAGGGAGCCGATGGTCCTGGTGACCTGGAAAGAATGGATACTTGGAGACTCTTAACACAGTCTGGATCCGGAGTGTTCCCAGTGGCCATGTGAGGAAGGTGGTCTGCAGGAGGCAGAGGAACTTCAGGAGGGGTCCGGTGGGGAGAAGTTCAGTCACTGGGGTGGGGGCCCCTGAACGGGCATAGGGACCCTGCCCCTTTATCTCCCCCTGTGCTTCCCAGCCCCACGTGGTGAACAAGCCTGGTCCACCAGGCCCCTCTGCCGTGGGGTATCGTGACACCACAGGCCCAGAGCAGCAGGGAGGCGTGACTACAGGGCGAATTCTTGGGAGCCATGAGCCAAAGAAGTTGATGTCTCTGGTATTTTGTTTCAGAAATGAAGAGCTGAATAACACAACCCTGAAACACCCAGTGATTCTAAAGGAAACCCTTTACTGAGGGGCTCGAGGGCCTGGCTGACCCTGAATGGAGCCCGGAGACAGAAGTAGCTGAGACCGTCCACCCCAGCCCATGGCTCAGGCACAAGCAGGAGTCAGCAGGTTGCTTCTCCTGACAGGTTTCAGCGTGGAGCCTGGGCCTCATCTTTCAAAGTGTGATGGAGACTTGTACCTGAGTAAACAGAGCTGCAGTCTCCCTGGCAGGCAGACACCTTGAGTCATTAAGTAGTATTAGCTTTGCATAATTAATTTAATTATAAACACAACACCCATATTTTGCCTAAAGAACACATAGAAACCAGGTGTGTCTCTATTAAATAAGCTTTGAAACTTCCCCAGGAGCCTGATTGCTCCACCAGAGCTACAGAACTACTTCCAGCACCACTTCCGGCCGTGGGAAGCCACTGTCCCTGAGGTCTGGGCGAGAAGCCATTGGGCGGCAAGGCCGATGTGCAGGAGGATTCCAGCTCTCTGGAACCCGGGGACAGGCCACTCCCCAAGGTGCAGCCCTCTCTTCCAAGCCTCGATGACATGGGTAGAGTTAGTGCTACTCAAAGCTTTGCCATCCTGTCTGCTTAGGAGTGTCCATGGAGTCCCAGTACCCATAGATTGCTGGTAGGCACGAGCAATAAGGAGAATGGAAAAAAGATAACTGTAGCTGAAAGATGTCAGTCAGTTTCAGGAGCTCAAGGGCAAGGTGGGTGCTCAGTTCCTACTTAGCAGAGAGACTGTCTGTGTGTGGGGGCAGAAGTCAAGAACCAGGACACTTTTGCTCAGCACCCAGTAAAGTCTCTGGACTTGGGGACATTGAGGTGGGGATTAGGCAGACACCAAAAGTGGAAAAACTGGGTGGCAACCTAAGCAGTCAAAGACCCTCGTGTCTACACTCTATTCTTGGCTGGTACAAGGTGTAATTTTATGTTCTCAAAGATGCGGAGGACAGGGGAGCACATCATTCTAAGAATGAAAGTCCGGCTTGGTGGACAGAAAACTCCCTGGCTCCTTTTCCAACTCAGACCAAGGACAGGGCAACCAGGCTGACCTTTCCCTCTCCTCACGTGTCCTGGTAGGAGTGAGGGACATTGCTTCCTAGAGAAATGCACAGCCCAGGATGATCTACTCATTAACACACAAAGCCTAGGCCCACAGAAGTGTCTACATTCTGCAGTGACATGATCAGTGACTCTTGGGGCACTGTTTCTCTGCTAGTTTGAGAGTAAGGCCAGGGTCACTGTGAGAGAAGCCTGAGAGCAGAAAGAAAGAAAGAAAGAAAGAAAGAAAGAAAGAAAGAAAGAAAGAAAGAAAGAAAGAAAGAAAGAAAGGGGTAGATCCACCTAGGAGGAGCAAAGAGGAAAAACAGGAAGCCGTGTTTCCTGAAACATTAAAGTTATGATCCTCAGAGAAGAGACTCATGTCTCTGAAATACAAACAAGATATTGTAAAAAAAAAAAAAAGAGAGAGAGAGAGAGATCTTGTGATAACAAGAATGAGCTCACACAGCCAAAATTTTAAAAAAGTAATAGAACAATTAGAAGAAAAGGTGAAGGAAATCATAAAGTAGGACCAGTAGGAACAAAGGATGGACCATAGAAGGGAGATACTGGGAAAATCAAAGCATCTGTTCACAAAGACCAACATCAGAATGGTAGAATTACAGAAAGCGAAAAATCACAGAAAAGGAGACTATAGCTGTCCCTGGCACCTGTAAGTGATTAGGCCCAGCCCCCTCCATGGCCACCAAAGCCCTCACCCAAGTCCTTTTGTAAGATATCATAGTATTTGCACATAACCTAGTGTTTGCGTATAATCCCACCATCTCTAGATTATTTCTAACACCCCAACAATGCTAATGAAATGTGAAAAGTTGTTATACTGTATTTTTAGGGATTTATGAGCAAAAGAGTTTGTCCATGTTCAGCACAGACTCAAGCATTCTTGGGCTCACCACACGGGGTACGATCTGTGGTTGGCTGACTCAGGGAATGTGGAAAAGCAAGGCTGAAGACTCTAAGCGATCTACAAAGCTTTCCTACAGGGAGGAAACAGCGACAGAAACCTTCACACCATGGCATCCACAAAACTTCACAATTCTTGGAACAAAGGAAAAATCCCCCAAGTTCCAGAGAAAAACAAGCCACCAGGAAGGCTCTGAGGATCAGAATAGCCCTGGTCTTCTGACCTGAGTGAAGAGCTGTGACAGAGGGACTCAGTGTCCTTCAAGAAGCCAGCCTTCAGACAGAGGCCACGGGGAGGGGGCTGTATCATAATGAGGGCGTCAGTGCAGGAAGACAGACTGGCACCACGGAGCGGGAGGCCCTACCAGGAGAGGAAGATTGGACAGGGACAGGAGGACACAGACCTAGAGACCTGCAAGCTTGGAGCAGGAAGGAAGTTGGCTCTAAGAAGTACATTGGCCAGAAGAAGTGGGTCATAATAATGCACAGCATTCAACTCTCCGGCTCAGGAACATCGGTGTTACAGGGAGGCATGTGCTAGCCAGGAAAATGCACTGGAAATCCCAGGACAATGAAAATCAAAACATCAAAGTTGTGATCTAACTGTGGGACCATCCAAGCCCATCTATGATTCTGAGGCCTTGATAATGTTGTTACATATGGGCCAGCTCTATGTCACTATAACGCAATACCTGAAATGATTAACTTACAAAGTAAAATGCTTTTCTTTGGCTCACAGCTTTGGTTCCATGATAGATCCATCCTGTAACTTTGGACCTGTGGTGAGGAAGTGCATCACAGTGGGAGCACAAGGCAGAGTTAAAACTGATCACCTCAGACAGGAACCAAGAGGAAGAGGAGAAGGAAGGCACAGGATCACGCTATCCCCTTGGAGGGCACTGGCTGAGACCTCTCACAAGGCCCTATTTCCTGAAGTTTCTACCAGCTCCCAATTGTGCTAACCGAGGACCAAACATTTAGTACCTGGGCCTTTGGGGCACCCTCCTGACTGCAGCAGATAAGAACAGAGATGCTGTCCTTTGAGGGGCACTGAGTCCTTGGCTCAGGACACCCTATCCCTGCCCAGACTGCTCCGTCACCCACACAGCAATGGTCGCTGAGGAGTTGTCATTATGTGTGTCCTCTTTGGGGTTGTTCTCCTCCCTCAAGCAATCCATAACGGCTGAATGCAGAGTATCTGAAATGTGAAAGCGAGGCCTGGAGACATGGAGGATGGGAAGGAAGGGGGCAGCAGAAGGGAGGGTCGTGTGCAGAGTTACTGGCTTCTCTCCTGGAGGGTAATGGTGGGGTGCTGGCTTGCTTCAGGGTGCTTCAGGGTGGGATTAGCATTGGGTTGGTGGGCACAGTGAAGCAATGGTCCTCATGGGTGTGAGTGGGCAGTGTCCATTCCCCTGAGGGCCTGCATAGAACAAAGAGAGAATGGAGGGAGGATCTGATGCCTTCCTGCCTGCGTGGCCTGGGGCATCCAGTTTCTCCTGCTCTTGGACTGTGGCCTTTTTCCATCAGTTTCCCTGGCCCTCAGGCCTTTGGAC
>PVLA01009234.1:0-77887 GCA_004027455.1 Hydrochoerus hydrochaeris | reverse complement strand
TTTTTTGGTGGCACTGAATATTGAATCCAGATCCTTCATTTTGAGTTACACCCTCAGGCCCACTTAATTTTATGATGATGATGATGATGATTTTATGGCATTGTGAACTGAATCCAGGGCCTTCACACTGAGCTGCCTCCCCAGCCCTTCTTTAAAATTTTGAGCTAAGTGGTTAAATTACCCATGCTGGGTCATCCTTCTGTCTCAGTCTCCCAGCGCATCCATGTAAATGCACTGATTTTCAGTATTCAGTGTAATTAATTCTTTGGGTTGTACTGGGGAGGGGTGGACTCAATCAAGGAGCCTGCGTTTGCTAGGTAAGTATTCTACCACTAAGCTACATTCCCAGTCCCTTTCCCGTTTTTCATCTTGAGACAGAGTCTTGTTTGAACATGCAGTCCTGTCAGCCTCTTAAGTAACCTAGATTACATGTATGCATTACCATATCCAATTCAGTGTGATGAATTTGGATTAATGTATACATGCACCTATGTTATCAGTGTATAGAACTTTCTACCACCAGCAGAATTTTTTATCTGATTTTCCATACCATCTCATTTTTGTGTGTATTTGTAGTTCTGGGGATTAAACCTAGGGCCATGACCATTCTAGGCAAGTGCTCTATTGCTGAGCTACATCCTCAGTCTTAGTTTTGCTTGTTCTTGAATATTAACTGATACCCTATAAATGGGTAAGGAAGGAAGTGTCAAAAAGGGCAGACATAGACATTTTTATGGTGAAACCTGGGGCCAGTGACTTGAGTTGGCTAGCAAGAGGCTTTAACTGAGAGACAACTGTTAAAATTTAATCAGGTTGCTAAATTAAAACTGATTAAATGAAAAAAAGATCTGTATGCTTTAGAAATTCCTCACAGCAAGTGACATTATTAATACTGTTTAAAACTGGGTGCTATAGTGCATGATTGTAGCCCTAGTTATTTGGGAAGCTGAGACAGGAGGATCACTTGAGCCCTTAAAAGTTTAGGGCCAGCCTGGGCAGTGTAGCAAGACTCTCCTCTCTCTTTCCCCCTCTCTCTCTCTTCCTCCGCCCCACCTGCCCTTTCTGGTACTGGGGATGAACTCACAACCTCATGCTTACCAAGCAAGCACTTGAACCACTGAGCTAAATCTCTAGCCCAAGACTCTAACAATTAAAAAAAAAAAAGTTTGCAAGGTAGTGATACAATTTGTAAAATTGTTTATAATTTGAATTCTAAAATGAAGAAGAAACAGTTGATGGAACTAGAAGGTGAAAGTAGCAAAATGGAGTCACAGAACAACGAAGCTGGAGGAGAAATGCAGGCTTCCTGTGCTCTGACCGCTCCAATTCTGGATGAGCTCTCAACACCAAGCTGTTAGGGAAATGTGGCTGGAATCGACCTGCTGACATAAACTAGCTAGAACAAACAGTATTCCTAAAGGTCTGTGCTCGGGTGGAAACGGCCTGAACGAGCGCGGACCAACGGCAGAGCACACGCCACGTCCTGCAGTGGAGGCACAGCCACTTTGTGGGTACCTCATAGGAGTACCACTCCACCAGGTATGAGTCATACAGGATGTGCCAAGAGTCCCCAGTCGTCTGCACGACCATGTCATAGTTGAGAATAGGCTGAAAAATCATATGTGACCTTGGAAACACACTCATAATTGCCATCTGATGTCCCCGCTGCCACTTAAAGAACAGGCTTTGGGTCTTGGTGTCAGGCAGACAGGCCTTGTGGTCTTGCATCAGGTCATTTGTGATAAACCGTCAGTTGTTCCCCGAGTTCAGCGTGGCGTACAGAAGGGACGGGTCATCCTCTGAGATATCATCTGCAAAAAAAAACAGTGGGCTTGCTTTTGCACCTTTTCCATCTCATTTCTTCTCCACCGGGGACTTTGTGCTAGCATGTGCTACCGGCCCAGCACCAGCAGTTGTAGATTCTGTTTGGCAAGTAGAGATATCACTTCCAAGAGAAACTGAGACTCTCGAGCTTTAGGAAACATTTTAGCAACATTCAGCCCATCAATAACAATATCAAAAGGAGGACAGGATTTTATAAAGTTCCCAAATGTCTTCAGCTCCTGAGGTGTTGTCTTTCTGTATTGATCTCCATCTATTACATCCCTCATGATTTTTTTCCTTGAGAAAGTCATATTCTTCTGGACTCAGATGAATAGACTCTATGGTGTTTCCACAGCCTGAACACGGGCCACTTTTCTGGATTGTAGTAAATTGTCCTTTCCACTGTTTTCCAGGAATACTCTCAAACCATGTTTTCATACTGTGGGCAAATGACTCCCCAGGATACAGGTGGTTATTTCTTAAATACAAAAGAATGTCTAGTAGTTTGTTGGAATAGTAATCATCCTTTACGTCTTTTCCAAAATCAAAGAAAGCTTTTAAAGTTTCCAATGCAGGAGTAAATTTTTGACTTAGTAATTTCTCATAGCAATTCCAAGCCATGTTTTCATCTTGATGAAGGAGGGCTCCCTGGATACAGTCATCATAGTTCCTTACTGAAGGAGTTGTGACTTTTTTTACCCCTTCTAATACCTGGAAGGCCTCTCTCCATCTGTCTGAATGGATTAATCCTCAGATGAGAAGAGTGTAAGCCCCAGGTTCTAAACTCTTGTATCTGGCTTTCATGATTTCATAGACATCAATAACTTCTGATGTCTGCTTATGGAAGACACAGAGATACAAATACATGACCAATAAATTATAGCCTACAATACCATTGTTTTTTGCTGCTACCCATGCCAAAAGAGAGTTAGCCACATTTACAGAGCTGTGGTTTTGAGACATCTGTGTGCTGATCCAGTTTTCAAAATTCTGCTTTCCTGTGTAATCTTCCTTAAGTTTATCCCACTCCTCTGAACTCAATGTTTTTATTGGGAGTTCAATATTGTTCCTCTTGGGTAACAAGGTGTGATGTTTATTGGAAGGATTCATCTGTGATCTCTTCTTAGCTTCACCAGCAGCAAAAAGATGAGAAGAATGAGCAGAAACTTGCTTAATACTTTCTTTGCCTCCTTTTTTGACAAATCTATCCTTGGTAGCCAGCATATTCACTGCTTTGGTATTTTGCAGAGACACAGTTTTAAGAGAAAAAGACCTCTGTTGGTTCTTGATGCCATTGTCTCTGAGAAAGACAGAGAGGTAAGAATGCCCTGGGCCTACCCCAAGGTATGGCTTGCTCTTCCAAAGTTCAGGAAAACTTTGAATACCAGACAAACAGGTCATTATGCAGTGAGATCTACACAAGACAGAGAGGCCTTTATTTCTACAGCCGTATTAAAAGACTAGAGTTTGGAGGTAGAGTGCGGATTTTTTTAAAAGGAGACTTTCTTCTTTACAGACAGATCATGTGAGGTTCTGTTTTGGGGGCCACTTAACAGCAACAAGGGCAATTCATTAAACAAGGATCTGGGATGTCCAACATGGGTCAAAAGCCCTAAACCTGGAAACAGCAGGGATTTTCTGGGGCCTGTTACATTCCAGCCCAAAGACCACACCACGCAAGTTTAAGGAACCAGAAATGCGGCAGAAACTACAGTCTGTTCACGTTTTTTATTCTTAAATTATAAATCCTCTTGTCGTCTTCTAGCCTTTGTATCATTACTTTCTAGTTCCTTGTTATTTTTAAGAGATCCTTCTTTTCGCGATCATACATTGCAAATCTATCTTAAAGTTTTGAAAGTCTGTCTTTAGTTTCTGTTAAGAAGTTTTGCCAGCTTTCAATGGAGTTTTTAATTTCCTGATAGTCTCTTTGGATCTGTTTCATGTATTCTAGATTTTGTTTATATTCTTCATCAAAGGCTTCTCTCCTTTCTCTTGGTTCCTCCATTCTGCCATTTGTGTCTTCTTGAGGAGCGCCCAGCATTTCTTTTATTAATCTTCTTATATCTTGCTTCACCTGAGTTAGAGTTTCAGATTTAAATTCGTCGAGGTCACAGAAGTATTTCTTTGTTTCTGTTGAGGCTGTGTCTGATATTGCATGTTTGCTGCTCTCGATCTCCTCTATATTTACCTCTCCTGGACTTATTTTCCCTGGGTCAGTGGATGGAGGCTTTTTGTTGTTTGTCTTGTCATGTTTCTGGTTTCTTTCAGACAGGTGAATAGTGGAGGTCTCAGGACCTTTTCATATTGCTTACAGTTTTTCTGAAGCGTACTGACTAGGGGATTGCTGCCCTCTCCAGTTTGCTGTTGATCTGTGAGGTGTATGCAGGGGTGATGTGGGCTGGCCCCTCCCCTCTAAGACAGTCAACCAGTGAGTGTCTTCAGCACATTAGTGTGTGCTCTGCAGATGTCACAGATTCGGGACAGCCTTGTCCCTGGCTATTGGGTCCCAACCAGGGATGTGGCCCAGTCCAAGCAGATCCCACCAATCTGCTTTTTGCCAGGAGCCGCTGACTGATGCTGCTTCAGTTGTCAATTCAAACCTGTCCTACCTAAATCCAATATGTCATCTAGCCGTTCATCCCACTCTAGGGAACCCAGTTCTCAGCACTCACCAAAGTCCATGCAGCTTGGTTTGCCGTTTCCATTCCCTGTTGCAGCGCCTCCTCCCGCCAACTCTTAGGACGCACCCAGTACAGCAATGGGAGCATGGCCAGCTCCAGCTCTCCATCCACACTTCTACTTTTTTTATGTTTTTTTTTTCTTTTTCCTCAGTTTCTTCCTGGGTCATGAGAATTCCTCTCTTTTCATCTGGTTTTCTCCATGGTGTTAAATTCTAGCATCTGAGTTGTTTTTCTCAGAGAGGCTCTCTATTATGTTACCTGTCAATCAGCCATCTTTTTCAAACCCGCAATAGGCATTTTCAATCATAGACACGTGTCATTTTAACAATGGAGATACATGGTGAGAAATGAATTGCAAAGTAATTTTATCATGTGAGCATCACAGAGCATACTGACACAAACCTAGCTGATGTTGCCTATCACCATACCTAGGGTATATGTATTTTTAAGTACATTTTTAAATGTTTTAAATTTTTTAAATTTAAAATGAAAATAAACCAAATTTTAAACTTTTTTTTTTTACTAAAAACTAAAACATAAACACAATTGACTAATCTGAGAGAGGGTCATCAAAATCACTGTCTTCTACATCCTTTCCCATTAGTAGGTCTATAGAGGAAAAATACAAATGGATCTGTTAGTTCCTGTAATAACAGTGCCTTCTGGAGTACCTCCTTGAGGAACTTTCCAGAAGATCTTTTCACAGGTCACTTTAAAAAAATTACTACAATCTGGGCCAGAGATATAGCTCTGCAGGCATAAGCTCCTGCCTGGCAAGCGTGAGGTCATGAGTTTGATCCCTGGTACAAAAAATTTTTAGTACACTCTAAAATAATGATACAGAGTATAATACAATAAATACATAACAGTTATTTACTATCACTGTCAAGTGCTATGTGATATACTTTTATATGACTGGCAACATAGTAGGTTTGTCCATACCAACATTACCATATATCTTGAGTTGCATTATGATGGTATGACAGCTACAGTGTCACTAAGCAATAGGAATTTTTCCATTCCATGATAATTGTATGAGACTATTGTCATATATGCAGTTTATTATCTGCTGAGATATAGTTATATACTGTATAACTAAAAGTAAAACCTGGAAGGGCTGGGCTGTAGCTTGGTAATAGAATGTTTGCCTAGTATGTCCAAGTCCCTGGGTTTAATTAGCAGCACTGAGAAAAAAATATGAAAACCATACCAAAAAAAGGCTGGGATAATTTGTCATCGACAATTTTGTTTTTTTTAATTGTCATATAAATACTACATTTTGGAGATTAAACACTGTGCCAAGGATTAATACCCATAATAAATGCAAGACCCTGACCTTCAGAAAATTTTGGCAGTAGAAAGAACATATTTTTATTTATTTTTATTGATAATGTTTGGAGAAGTTATCTTTCAGTCTAATAGATATTCCTTTGAAGTCAGTGTCCTCTTTGTCTATGTTTTTAAGATTTTCTATTTCATGTTTGTATTCTTTGGTTTTAGTATGTGTTCATGTGTGAATATGTTTACAGGGCCAGAGATGTTGCTCAGTGACACAGCACCTGCCTGGCAAGCATGAGGCCCTGAGTTCAATTTCCAGTACTAAAAAAAAATGATTTTATATATTAATTTATTTGTATTTACCTTACTTTGTTCCTTGGACTTCTTTTATCTGTAGTTTGGTAATTTACTAAATCTTGCATTTATTGCCCATTCTCCAAAAGCTTATTTTTATTCCATTTTTGACTTGTTTAAAAAGTATATTAAACTTTCTCAGTTTTTCTTTTATAACCTATAACCTCTTTTGTATTTTACATCTATCCATATGAGGTAATTTTTTTCCAGATTAATTTCTACTTTACCATTGTAGTTTTTCATCCTATTTAATCTGCTACTGAATTAACCTACAAAATCTCTTAATTTGGGTTATTGTATTTTTACTTTCTAAAAATTCTTAGTTCTGCTATATCAGTTTTTATGAATTACTGATCTCTGCAGAAGCTTTCAAACTAAGTTGGGTGTTTTTATTTTTTGTTGAGATTCTGCTTTAAGCATATTGAATTTAGTTTTGTGATTTGTCTAAGGTTTTGTACATTTTAGTGAGGTGATTTCTACTTGTTGTGATTTATTGTCTCTGTGTGTGCTTCTTATCTGTGCCTGTGCACCACTTATTGTCTTTGCAAAATGATTTGTAAGAATAGCTTGAGATGTGCATGGAACATCTGCAATCCCAGCACTCTGGGAGGCTGAGTCAGAGGATCAAAAACTTCAAACAATTTAGCAACTTAGCAAGGTCCTGTCTCAGGTAAATCAAAAAAAGTAGGAGCTGGAGATTATAGGTCAGTGCAAGGGCTCTACATTCAATTCCCAGTACAGGAAGGAAGGAAGGAAGGAAGGAAGGAAGGAAGGAAGGAATGTTATTTTGGTTCTTTTATAGTTTTATTTTTCCACAAGTTGTATTTCATGAGGAAGTCATTTTTGTGTATGGTCGCTGTAATTCATGTTTAAGCCTATCACTTAAATCTAGTTTCTTAATTTTATTTCAGGAACACTGGACATCCAGAGCTGTTTTGCAGTTCCAAAAGTTGTGTGGTTTGAAGCCATTAGTGGGAGTAGTGGATGAATATATAGATGGAATCCTCAACATTTTTTTGTGTGATACATCCTCAAATGAAGACATTTATTTCCATCACGTTTTGAGAACAGAGGGCCATGCAATTGTATGCCGAGAAAATGTCCCTTCTAAGGTAGAGCAGTCTGGATATATTTTGCAACATATTTTGTTGGATCTCAACACTAAAAATATGAGAATACAGAAGATTGTGTGATTATTTTTTTTATCTTGTAATTATCCATTAGATTCCTGGCTTCTTAATGAGGAGGACTGTCTTAATTTTCCTATGATCTTACAAAAATCACATTTGGCTAATTGTTCTTAAATGATTGAATATTCTCTCTTACCCCAAAATACTTTATTTACAGTTATTATAGACAATAACACTTCTATTTTATAATTATTGATAGTGATATTTATATCACTGTTAATTTTGATTTTAATCTTTGTAACTAGGTAAATGTGTCAATGTGAAGAAACTTAACTGTTGAATTTTACAAAATAGTGTATTTCCATGGAATTTTAAAATTATGAAGTACTTTTTCTCTTCATTCTTCATTATATAATTAAACCCTTCCTCCTCTTTATTTTTTTTTCTTTTTAATTTTAGGGTTTCAGAGACCTAAATCCTTTAGCTTTATACACTACTGAATACAGTGGTGTGCTGGATGATGTCATGACAGAGCTCGGTTATCTTTCCCAGCACCACTATTTTAATGAAGACCGAGAGATAAGTCCTCAATGCAGAGAGAGTAAATTACATACTCTGGTAAGAGGTTTTTGCAAATACTATTATAATTTCTATTATTAACCTTAGCTATTCCTATTTTATAGATGAGGGAACTGAAGCTTTCAAAATTTAGGAAAGCATAGTGATCTTAACAATTACCTTGTCTCTCATTTGCTGATTTAAGCCTGTGTATTAGCTGTACTTCCTCTTGGATAATTTCTCTCTGTATTAAACTCCTTTGCTTCCTTTGTCTAAGTATGACTTCCCTTATAGTCCAAATGCCAGTCTTCTTCCCCCTGTACTACTCAGGTGCTTTCTTCAAGTCTTATTTCTAACTTTCCTAATAAACATTTTATCTGCACTTCCCAGTAATAACAATATAGTAATGTTTTTGTTATATATTTTTCTCAACTAAGTAATATTTATTAAACTTACATTACATCACTGGCACTGTTGTAAGCACAAATATATTAGCTGATTTAATTTTCATAACTTATCCAAGGTGGTACATTATAGTTAAATGACGGTAAAGTACCTAGTAAAACAATGTTTCTTAAACAAATAAATGTGTAGTCTAAATCCAGTACTCCTCATGACAACAGATACTGGACAGCAGGAGTATCACTGAGTTCTAGTCTGTGTTTGAGAGTCAAAATGTTTTAGTTTTGGTTGATACAATAAGGCTTTTAAAAATTTTTTTGAATAAAGTGTAAAAATTCTAATATATATCTGACTTTAAAGTTATAGAGATTATGAGTTTTTAAAGTACATTTTTATTAATAAGGTAAAAAGTCAAGGCCACTTGACTACCATGATTAACCTCCTAGGCAAAATGTGTTTTTTGTAGTGTGTACAAAACCATATAAAAGTTAGATTTCTAGTTAATGTCTAATTAATTGGGTTTGTTTGGCCCATTATGGGCCTGAATTTTTCTTATTATTACTGGAATAAAAGAACATTTTCTTACCTTAAACAGTGAATCAACCTTTAACATTTTTAGAATATCTGATTATGTCTTCAGATGATCATAGTTTAGTCCTAGAAGTATGAGTATCTTTTCTGTACAAGAGAAGACAAAAGTCTGGTTCCCCATCATAGTCTATATTTTGATGTAGCAAGACTCTCTTATGCTACACACACATACACACACATCACCTACCATGCAGTCCCTTGCTAATTCCTAAGAGTTTTTCAAACATTCTAACAGTTTATTTCTAACACACTCCCTCAATAATATTTTCCATATGTCTCTGTGGTGGTTCTACTCAGAAGACTGCACTATAATTATCTGACTGTGAGTTTTGTCAGTGTTTTTTAATTCCTTTAGAGCTGTAACCTGATATATCCTTCTGTAGATGCGAAGCGTTGTCCTATAACCATTTGGTAATATATGCTCAAAAATATCTGTTAACATACCAGGCATAGTGATGCATGATTGTAAGTCCAACACTTGGGAGGCTGAGGCAGGAGTATCACTGTGAGTTCTAGGCTAGACTGGACTACATAGTGAAACCCTGTCTCAAAAGTCAAAAAAACAAAAAAAAATTCTGTTAACTGAAATTGTTTAACTGAATTGGAAGGCCAAGGTTCATGGATAAAGTTAAAAGAATAAAGTAGCATTTGTATGAACTGTAGTGAAAACTTCCCACCAAAATTTATAGGCATGTAAATTTTGGAAATAGCATTGAAACATAGAAGACAAAATAATATTGCTTTCATATCTATTAGCAATCTGTTAATGGTAATCTGTTTTTAAGTCATCTTAAATCTGTGTCAAAGGAACCATTAAAGGATTCAGAATTCAATTCTTTGAAAATTCTGAAGAACTCTGAAGATGATCCAAAGTGTTCCATCACAGAACCAAAGAATCTGAAGGAAGAAAATGAGGTAGGAGAAGGCAAAGTAGTTTTTTAAAAATATGATTGCAGTAATATAATTAATTCCAAATGCAGAGGACCGGAATAAAATAGCTCTGTAAGCCCCACTATGTTCAGAGTCATAGACCATCTCTCTTCAGCAGTACTGAGTCCAGCGCTCTAGCAACATAACCTTGATCACAGAAAAGAAAAGGTGTTGTCTGATTTTGATGCATAGGCTGTCTTCAAGAGTTATGCAGTGATTAGGTAAAACCCACCAGGAAAGGTACTTAAAAGTTTTTTGGAGGATGCATTTTTGTTTTAATCAAACGTTTATGTACATAGAGCCTACAGTATGCCTGACCCTCCTACATTTCCTATTTCCCAGAATGACTGTTTACATCTCTTTCAGCTGCTACTTTTGGAATTTATGTTTCTTTCATTAAATAGCATACTTACATTACCCAGTTTTTCAGTTTCAAGTATTTATGAACTTCCCACAGTGAAAGATGAAAGGTTGCCAGGGATTTAGCTCAGTTACAGAAGTGCCTGCCTGGCAAGCGCAAGGTTGTGAGTTCAATCCCCGATACCACAAAAAAAAAAAAAAAAAGAAAGATGAAAGGTTAGTTCTCTTTTATCTCTTCATCTCACCACACATGAACATAGTCTTTGTGTCCCCTCCCACACTGTCTTTTTAATAATATATCAAGCTTTCCATTAGATCACCACTCAGCATTTACTTTATTATGACTATGTACGTGCTATGACATCTTTTCCTTCCCTTCATAACTTTTGCGTTAATATTTCATTCTCTCATTCTTACTGCAAGATTGAGTTTCTATTGGTAAACTTGTTAGTTTTAATACTTGTGCAGTTTTGTGTAACTAGTATTACAATCAAGATGAAACCCAGCTCCATCCCTTTTGTAATCTGTTCCCTACATTCCTATTCCCTAACAATCACTGACTGTTCTCTCACTCTATTTTTATATTTTCTGGGCTATTATATAACCTGTGAGACTGGCATCTTTCATTTAGCATAGTACTGTTAAGACTCACCCAAGTACTTGGCATGTATCAGTTCAGATCAAAGACTTTGGCTGCTGGATGGTATTTTATTGTTTAGATATACCACAGTTTGTATATCTCTTCACCCACTAAAGACCATTTAAGTTGTTTACATTTTTTAGTAATTATAAATAGAACCATTGCAAGTATTTCTATATAAGTTTTTATAAACATAAGGTTCATTCATACAGGGAAAATGCCTAGTAGTAAGCTTTCTGAGTCATGTGTTAGAGTTTGTCAATTGTTCTCCAAAAAAACTGTACCATTTTTCCTTCCTACCAGTGTATAAGAGTTCATCCACTGCACATCTTTATTAGTACCCAATATTGTCAGTAAGTTTTTTATTTTAAAGAGAATAAGGCCAAGGAAAATAAAACCGATCAAAACAAACCAGTGTAAGTGACACAGGACTTCAAAACAATAGAAAATCAACAATGATTACCATAATGTCTCTTGTTGTCTTCGAAATAGCTGCCCAGGGCCAGGGATTTAGCTTAGTGGTATAAGCGCCTGCCTAGCAAGCGTGAAGTCATGAGTTCAATCCCTGATACCAAAAAAAAAAAACAAAAACAAAAAAACCAAAATAGCTGCCCATACCTTCAGACATAGTAAAAATCAAACAAAACAGAACAATAGAACTAATAAAAAACAAAACAATGAATGCAGTAAAGGCCTTCAAAACAAGAAAATAGTAAATTCAAAATGGCTACTGTAATATATCTCGTTACCTTTGAAATAGCTGCCCATGACATCAATAATAATAAAACCAAACAAGACAATACAGAAGAAAACCCAACCCAACAAAGCCATGAAAATGATACAGGACTTCAAAACTAGATAATAGGGAATTAACAATGGCTACCACCTTCGGGAGGAAATCCTCCTTAGGTGTTACATTGCATATTGTTATCCTTTGAATAGATGATGAGACTACTGGCTTTAGACCTGCAAAGTCAGAGAAACACTAAACACTACTATCAGGGCCAAGATCCCCAGTCTCCTAAATAAGTGTATAGCAAAGGCTTAAGTAAATGAGACAAGTGGTATGATTTTAGGGCTCCAGGAGGATCAAAACCCTCTAGCAGAGTTCAAGATTCTGGGGGCTGAGACAGAGAGCTGCTTTGGGTGGCATGTATTTTTTAGGTTTTCAAACAAAGAGGATACTGAGGAAAGTGAAGGAACTGAGCAGGACCTTGGAAGTCACTTCAAAGACTTCTCCAAGTAGTCCATTATGCCAAATTAGAAGAACTATGTTATCGCCATGATGACATTTATGGAAGGAGTGAGATGAATGCAACTGTGATCTCTATCTACTTAATTGGGATTGGAGCCAGGCATCCTCAGCTGTGGCTTTATCTTGCCCTTTGAGGTATCTCTGGCATCATTGGCCAGGACCAGTGATTCAGAGAAGTTCACTTACTATGAATTCACTCGCATCTCCAGACAAGGGATCTAGGCCTAGGACAGACTCACAGATAAACAGGGAAGCCGATTAGTTAATTTTAAGTCCTGCTCAACCATTTTGTAGTGGTCTCTGATACACTACAAGCATTAAATTGTATTTTAACCTCAATAGCTATCATCACAGCCTGTGTTTCTCCAGATCAGCCAAAAACTTAGAGCAGAGGGGTGGGTGGCTCTTCTTGTTTCCCAGCCCGTGCACTAGAAGGGGCTGGCATCTGGGTCTCCCCCCAGCAGCCCATGCATGGCACCAATGCACTCCCTGTTGACTTCTTACACTCTTCTCCTGCAGTCTGCGAATGGCCAAGTTGTTTTTGTTTTTGTTTTTGTTTTTTGGAGATTTCTTTTGCCAGTAAGTTTTATTTTAGCCATTCTAATTGGTATAGAGTAGTATCACAAGATAGCTTTAATTTCCATTTCTCTGATGACCAATAATGTTCAACAGCTTTTTATTTGCTTGCTGTCCATATATAGTTCTTAGTGTAACATCTGTTTGTCTTTTGCCCATTTTTTAATTGGGTCATTTGTTTTCTTAAGTATTCATCAGATACATAGTTTTCAAATATATTCCTCCCCTTGTAACCTTTTTTTCATTCTCTTAATTGTGTTGCTCTTATAGCAAAAGCTTTTTATTTATTTTTATTTTATTATTTATTTATTTTGTGGTACCAGGGGTTGAGCCCATGACCTCACACTTGCCAGGCAGGTGCTGTGCCACCGAGCTATATCCCCAGCACAGCAAAAAAAATTTTTTTATTGGTACCAGGGATCAAACTCATGATCACGTGCTTGCAAGGCAAGCACTTATGCCACTGAGCTAAATCCCCAGCTCCAAAAGTTTTTAATTTTGAGAAATTCCAGTCTATCACCATTTTTCTGTTATGTACAGTGATTACAGTGTTGAGAAACCACAAGTTAATTTTAGTACAAGATATGAGGGTTAGGATAGGATTCATTTTGTTGCAGATGGATAGCCAATTCTAGCATCATTTAATGAGATTGTCCTATCTCCATTGAGTTGCCTTTAAAATTTTTATCAAAAATCAATTGTCCACAACTGTTTCTAGAGTCTGTGTGGTGCTCCATTGATCTATATATGTCTTTCTCTTTAGCAATACCATGCTACCATAATTACTGGCTTTATTGTACCATTTAAAATTAGGTGAATAAGATTCCTCTAAACTTATTCTTCAGAATATCTCTAGATTTCCCTCATAAATTGCAGAATCAGCTTATCTACAATCTGCAGTTTTCATCAGAATTATGTTAAATGTAGAAAAATTTGAGGAAGTTGATGTCTTCAATTTTTGAACCCAGTATACAGCTCCCCATTAATTTAGGTTTTGGTTTATTTCTTTGTAATACTATTTTCAGTATTTAAGAACTGTATGTGTTCTCTTAGCTTTATATCAAAGCAATTGTTTTGGGAGCTATTATGAATAGTCTCTTTTTTTCTATTTTCATTATTAATATATAGAAAATTTGTTTTGGCCTTATATCCTTTGTAAGTTCCTTTAGGTTTCCACATAGGTGTCATTGTCCAACAAATTGATAGTTTCATTTCTTCCTTTCTAAAATATTTTTTTAATCCTTCTGTTTTCTTATTGTATTGGTTAAGATTTCAAATGTGATACTGGACAAGAATGCAAGAAAGGATACCCTTGTCATGCTGAAAGATTTTTATGATGCATTGTTGAATTTTGTTAAACTGTTTTCTGTATATTTTAATAGTATTTCTTTTTATTGTCTTAATACAATGTATTACACTAATTTTCAAATATTAAATTAGTTTGTTATTACTAGGATAAACCCCACATGCCTGTGTTGAATTCTTTTTGTATATTGATAGCTTTAATTTGCTAATATTTTGTTGAACATTTTTATGTCTGGTTTCATGAGAAATATTAATTTGTAGTTTTCTTGTGTTGGTCTTTTTTTTTTTTCTAGTCAAATACTAGCCTCATAGAATGAATCTGGAAGTATTGCCCCTTTTCTTGTTTTCTAGTGAAGATTATGTTAGATTGATTTTATTTTCTTTTTTGCTTTATTTTTATGGAACTTTGTTCTTTAATTCTTTTAAATTGAAAGATAGGTTGATTGATTGATTGATTGATTGATTGATTGATTGTGGAACAACTAAATCAGGCTACTTCTGTATTTGTCTCATACTTTTTTGTGGTAGGAATATTTTTACTGGTTTTCAAGTATACAGTATATGTTGTTGATTGCATCATCAAAATGTACAAAAGAGCTTTTGAACTTATTCCATCTGTTTACTGAAATGTTGATGATTTCATGGAAATGTGACATTGCATTATTATTAAGCAGATTTATTGTTTCCACAGCTACAGCCTTATTTGGTGCTTTTCTACAAAATTTTGCAGTTTCCCACATTTTATACCTCTCCCTAATCTCATTTGAAATGAGGGATTCCTCTGGTTTTTTCTCCTCCTCTGAAGACGAGATCTTCATATCCTTTTGCTGTTCAGAGCCAATCAATCACCCATAATCCTACAGCGGTCTGGGGGAAGGGACCATTGGCTGAGCTGTGATCATGTGACATTTAGTGGCATGCACTACTCATATTGCATGATATCTCTTGTTTATGAAGTCAAAATTTATTAGAAATGTTTGCTTGTCTTACAGAACATTCATGGAATAAGTTACTTTCAATCCATTACTGTATATACAGTATATTATTTCCTTTATGTTATTAGTTTCTCTTAGTTCATTGAAAAAAAAGTTTTATGTGGAGACATTTCTTAAGACTCTTTTTTGTCCATATCTTGTACTCTGAATGATACTTTGAAGAAAACAATGTAGTTTATTAACTATTGTTACTCTTCTTATTTTGTTTCATAAAAATAAAAATTGATTCTGATAATCAGAATTTTAATTAGTATGCTTATTTTTTTCCAAATCCATTTTATTTCAAGGAGAAAAAGAAAAAACTAAAACAAAATTTCAAAACATGTCAATCAGGCGGCAACAATAGTACATACATTGTGCACTGTTATTATGTTTAGACCATTCATATTTCATGTGATTGATTTTAGTTTCACCATATTATTTTTTTATTTTTCTGATTTTTATTCCTCAGCTCTCACTTTCCTGCCACCTTCTAGGTTTGAACATTTTTTAATGTTTTGCTCTGTTACTTCTTTCAGTGTTTTTAGTGGTTATTCTAAGAATTATAATACAGATCCTTTAGTATTTACCAGTAGACTTAATCTGTAATTTACCACCAAATGATACCATCTTACATCTTATCTCTTACCATCTTATCTCTTTGACCTTTCCTGCCCCTTTCATTGTGTGCTTGTCATGTGTATTTCACCTGTATATACTGAAAATTTGTTTCTTGCTTTTCATCTTTAAACATATTCTAAAAAATTTAAGGGAGAATAGTATATCATATTTATTCATTTTATTTCTGTTGCTTTTCCTTTTTCCCTACATCCAGTGTTTCATTCTGGTATCCTCTTTCTGTTCAAAAGGCTTCCTTCAGCAATTCATTTTAGAATAGGTCTTCTGACAATGAGTTATCTTAGATTTATTCCTTGGCAGTGTAGTTGTTCTAAATTCTAAAGAATGTTAAAACTATGAAAGATATTTTTGCCAGATACAGAAATCTCATTTTTCATTTCTTTTCTTAATTAGCACTTTTTTTGTTTGTTTTTGTGCTACTGGGAATTGAACTCAGGTAATTGTGCCTGCTAGGTGAGCATTCTACTACTGAGCTACATCCCCAGCCCTTAATTAGCACTTTAAACTTCCTTCTAGTCTTCATGGTTTCCGATGCAAAATTCATTGTAATTAAATAGTTCTGCTATAAAGAACATGTCATAGTTTCTTTGCCTTTAATTTCTAGAGGGTTGGTTATAATCAAAAGCATGGATTTCTTTGGGTTTTTCCTGGTTGGGGTTTGCTAAACTGGCACATTTATGTCTTTAACCAAATTTCAGGAGGTTTTAGCCATAATTACTTTTTTATTACTATATGATTGTAATATAATAATTACATTCATCTTGGAGCATTGGTTTGGATTTTAGGATATATATATATTTTTTCATTCACACTTTATTACCCTTCTCCCCTGCCCTGTTACATCCCCTTCCCTGGGTGACCTTCCCAACTCTGAAAGTCTACCTTTATCTCTCTCTTTTATTTTGTTCTTTAAATTAATTACATTTTGGTTTCTCATATAAGACAATATATTTAACCCTCTGTGTCTGATTTATTTCACTTAGCATTTTGTTGTCAAGATCTAGCCATTTTCCTATGAATCATTCAAATTTATCCTTCTTTGTGGTTGAGCCATATTTCACTGTGTATAAATGTATATGTATGTGCATATATGCATGTATTATTTATATAATCACATTTTCTTTATGCATCTGTTGGTGGACTTTAACTCTGCTTCCATAATTTAGATATTATTCTGCTGTAAACATGGGCATGCATATATTACATTGTATGTGTCTTTAATTTTTCCAGGAAAGTAGTTAAGAAGATAGCTGGATCAAATGGAATTTATATTTTCAGTTCTTTGAGAAATTTCCACATTGATTTCTATAGTGGTTATACCAATTTACATTACCACTCACAATATAGAAGAGTTCCTTTCCCTCCCTCCATCCTTGCCAGCATATCAGCAAGTTCTTGATGATAGCCATTCCTACTGGACTAATATGGAATCAGTGTTGTTTTGATGTAGCATTTCTTTAATGGCTTAACATTTTTTTATGTATTATTACTAGTCATGCTACTTCTTTTGAGTAGTCTCTGTTCAATTGCCCGTTTTGTTTTTTTTTAATTGAGTCTTTTCTTTTCGGGAGTCTATTTTTTTGTTGTTTATATTCTAGATATTAGTCCTCTGTTCAAGGAGTAACTGGAAAAAAGTTCTGTTTCTGTAGATTGTTTTCACTGGATTGTTTCCATAACTGTGCAAAACATAGTAATTTGACATATTCCAATTGGTTGATTGTTAATGCTTGGTGTTTCTTGTGTAATTGGATTCTTTGCAGAAAATCTTTGATTATGCTTATGTCTTCTAGAGTTTTACCTATTTTGTTTTAGAAGAATGTGGTGTTTCTCTTTTTGTATCTAGGTATTTGATCCATTTTGATTTTAGTACAAGGTGAGAAGTAGGGGTCTAGATTCATTCTGTACTTGGTTTGCCAAGTTTTTCAAGCACCATTTGTTAAAGAGGCTATCTTTTCTCCAGTATGTTTGTGACCCCTTTGTCAAAAAATTCAGATCGCTCAAGATGCATGGGATTGTTTCTGCATGCTCAGTTCTATTTTGTTGGTCAATATGACTGTTCTTGTGCCAGGACCATGTTTTGTGCCAGGACGTATGTCTTCATTACTGTAGCTTTGCAGTATATCTTGAAATTTGAACTTGTAATGTCTCCTGCTTTGCTTCTTTTGCTTGAGATTACTTTGACTATTCTGGGTCTCTTTTGGTTCCACATAACTTTCAGAAGGTTTGTTTTTTTCTAGTTCTGTGAATATTGTTGGTATTCTGATTGGAATTGTGTTATATATCTATATATCATATTTGGTAATATGGCCATTTGACATTAGTTATGCATGTTGAGGGAACAGGGAATAATTTTTCATTTTCTAATGTCTTCAATCATTTTTTCAGACAGCTATAGTTTTTGTTATAGAGGTCTTTCACTTGGTTAACTCCTAGGTATTTAATTTTTTTAAAAGCTATTGTGTATGCAATTGTTTCTCATGTATTTTTCACTGGGTTCATTGTTGGTATACAAGTATGGTATTGATTTTTGTGAATTGATTTTGTGTCCTGCTACTTTGCTGAAAAGTCATCTGGTGGAATTCAGGGTGGGAGGGTCTTATATGTAAAAGATCATGTCATCTGCAAATAAGGATTGCTTGACTTCTTCCTTTTCTGTTCATATCCCTTTTCTTTCTTTTCCTTGCTTGATTGTTGTGTCTAAAGTTTCAAGTACTCTAACTAAAGAGGAGTGGTGAAAGTGGATGCCTGGGTCATTTACGATTTTAGAGAATGCTTTGTTTTCCTCTGTTTAGTATGATGTTGCCAGTAGGTTTGTCATAAATGGCTTTTATTAGTTTGAGTTAAGGTCTTTCTATATCTGTTTTCATCTGTGTCTTTTGATTTAGCTCTACTCATAATTATTTTTCTACATTTCACTCTCTTCCTTCTGGAGTATTAATTATGCAAAAGTTAAATATTTTTATATTGTTATACAAGTCTGTGACAATCCTTTTAGAGGTTTATTTCTAGTCTTTTTTCTTCTGTTCAGACTGGATAACCTTTATAGCTCTCTCTGTCTGTGCTCTTTCCACTTGTCTCTATCCTACAATAATAAAGGGCCAGAGTCTCAATATTCAGTATAAAACTCTTCACTTCATTCCTGTTTTCATTAGGCTTTTTTTTACTGTCAGTTTTATCCTCCAACAATCCCTCTGGACTCCCCAGAAGACTCTGTTTGTCTTCTAGCAGGTATAAGAGGTATAGTTGCCTGAGCCCTTGGAATAGGAAGGTATCTCAAGCTCTAACTGCTTCCTACACTGACTTTCAACTGGTACTTCTTTTTTTTTTTTTTTTTTTTTTTTACCGCCTTCTAAAAGCCATGTAGTAAAATTCTTAAGCTTTTATTATATCTCTAGAATAAATGTGATTTGTTTTTCAGTTTTTACCACTACCAGTACATAACTCCTTAATCAGTTATCTGCTATCCTTAATCAAATGTAGATTTTTTTTCTTTTCTCTCTGACCATTAAGTTTATATTTTAAGTCTCTTTACTTTTATTTTGGTAGCATTTTATGTGGGAAAGAGTAATCTGTGTATTCAAACTTCCATTTTTATTTGGAAGTCAGGAAAAATGTGTGAACCCAAATTTTAAAATGTTCTCAGATAGAAATTATAAGTGATTGTTTTTATTTGTTCTCCAATACATTTCAGGATGAGATCCCTACTGGCATGCCATGTCTGGAGTCAGTGACCATAGGTGATGATATTTGGGATGAGAACTGGCTGAAAATGGAAAAGGAAGGTGATGTTGTCTCCCATCTGTTTACCTCAAACTTTGGTGGAAAGAAACAGTATTCATCATGTGAAGAAACATCACAAAAGGTTAGATACTTAGGGTCATACAAAACAAATCACTTTTGAGAACATGAAATGTAGTTGTCTGAACCTTTAAAAAGGTATATATTTGGGAATTTAAGAGGGTTTTTTAGACCATAATTCAAAATATTATATGTATGATTTGTACTTGTGTGTGTGTGTAAATGACAGTGATAGGTAGCAGAGGCTGCAGGATGCAGCAGAAAAGAATAAACAACAAGCTTATTATACATAGCTGCTCTTTCATGTATCATTGGCTCCTAGTCAAAGCTTTAAGATCTATAAATAAACTATTTTCTCTAATTTTATTTTTGTTACATTAGCCTTATAATATGATCTTAGGGTTCTCCATTCGGAGTTTTGGATAACATTGTGCCTAGCTATATAGTTGAAATTTGTTTTCCACTGGTTATAAGAAATACCTGTAGTTAAATTGCTCCAGTTGATGTATGCCTTTTTACTACTAGATTATGAAAAATCATCTAGATATAAAAATGGCATTACATTCTCCAAACAGAATTGTATTTATGAGATTCAAATGTTCAAAGGAGTTCAAGATACTGGATACAAGCCATTAAAGCAAGGAGGAAAGTAACACTAATACAGAAAGTTAATACCTTTACTTTGCCACATTGTCCTTTTGGATCATATGTCACTGTCAGTTTATTTTGCAGTTTTTTTCTTTTTAGGATTGTTTTTCTCCACCCAAAGATAAATGGGATGATTTATGGCAGCCTTCAGGCCTTGTGAATGGAATGAAAGTAGAAATTCAAAAACCAGAAGGGCTAGATGCTAAAGAAAAAACTACTGGAACAACCAGTATTGAAAAGGTAAATGTCTGATAGGTGTTATTATAATTTTGAATAAATACTTTCATTCTTAGGAAATAAAACGTTATTGATGATTCATCTCTTAGTGGTTGGTAGAATATATGTGCATAAAATATATGTTGATTTTCAAATTAATTTTAATTAGTACGGTTATTCATCACTTAAAAATATGACTAAAAGGCCAGTTAAACCTCTACATTAGGGATTCAGCAGGTGGTGGAGAAGGCTGCTTATCTTATGGCATCTAGAAGTACAGCCAGAAAGAACTAGTTCCAGAGAAGAAGGGGCCAAGATAGGATATAGTTTCCAAATCATGCCCACCATGACTAACTCACTTCAACTAGGCCCACCTCCTACCAATGCCATCGAATTATGAATCCATCAGTGCATTAATCCATGATGAAGTTAGAACCCTCCTGATCGAGTTACTTTCCAAAAGCCCATCAGATGGCAACTAAGCCCCCAGAACATAGCCTTTGAGGAACATTTTAGATCCAAATATAATACTTAATGTAGCTTTAAAAAATAACAGCTTTATTCATACAACAGTGACATATGCACCCATGCATATTGTACATATGCAGCACAATTTATAATAGATAAATCTTGTAAATAACCCATATGGCCATCAGTGGATGAATGGATAAAGAAAATCTGTTTTTTACATATAATAAAATATTACTTGTCATAAAGAAGAATAAACTTGGGACATTTTTATGTAATTGGATGTACCTTGAGAACATAATTTTAAGTGAAATAAATTGGACACTTACGTTTAAGTATCACATTGTTTCTCTGATATGAGAAGCTCAAAGGGTAAATAAGGATCAAAATGGGGGATAGATATGGATAAGAAAGAAAAAAATGTTCAAATGGGAAGGGAAGAGGGATTTTTAAAAAAGAATGAGAGGAAAAAGTAGCAGCATTATTGAAATATAAGTAATATGCCATTATAGTGCACAACTTGATGTACAGAGAATTGTATAATCATTACTGTAATCCATTCTATAATATTTTTATCATTCTAGGAAAAAACTCCATACCCATTAGCAGTTATACCCCTTCTGCATCTTCCCACGGCCTTAAGTAACTTACTAATTTCTTACTTTCTCACAGATTTGCCTGTTCTAGACATTTCCTATAAATGCTTTACTAGACTGTATCTTCTATTTTGTGTTTATTTTCTTTCACTTAGCATGTTTTTAAGGTTTACCATGTTGTAGATTTTTTAACACTTTCACATGTTACAGTTTTTTAACACATACATCTTATTGCCAGATAGCTTGAACCACCAGTGGTTGTACTTTGAGAATGTAATTTTAAGTGAAATAATCCACTGTGGTTCAAGCTGCAAAAATGTGTTAAACTAGGTATTGAACCCAGGGCCTTCACACTGAGCCATATCCCTAGCCCTTTTATTATAAATTTATTTTTGAGACAGGGTCTTACTAATTTGCTTAGGCTAGGCTTGAACCTGTCATCCTCCTATCTCAGCTTCCCAAAATACTAGAATTACATACAGAGACCATCCTGCCCAGGTAAATACTTCATTTTTAATGACTAAATAATATTCTGTTGTTCACTATAACACATTTTCTTTGTTTATTCATCAGCTCATAAGAATTTAATCTATTTTCATATTTTGGCTTAATTATGAATAATGAAGCAGAGAGCATTCACGTATAAATTTGTGTGTAAATATGTTTATATACACACACATTTTTATACATATATGCACACATATGCACACACATATATGTAAATATATCTGGGAATGGAATTGCTGGGTCATATATTAACATTTTGTGGAATTACCATACAGTTTTCCAAAGCAACTGAACCACTTTATATTCTTACCATCAGTGATGAGGGCTCCAAATTTTCCACTCTTCATCAATACTTAGTGGTTATGAGTGTATCTTATTATTGTTTTGACTTGCACATCACTGATACTTAATGATAAGCAGATGTTAATGTGATTATTATGGGAAAATATCTTTTCAGATCCTTTGCTCATTTTTAAGTGTGTTATCTTTTATTATGTAATTGTGATAATAAAACACTACATGCTGTGTATCAGATATGATTTTTAAACTTTTCTACCATTTCTCTTGGCTGTCTTCACTTTCTGAATAGTGTTCTTTGCAAATTCAGTTTTTTTCTTTTGGTTGATTGAACTTTCAATATCACATCTGTAAATCAGTGCCTACTCCAAGGTTGCAAAGATTTACCCCTGGATTTTTTCTAAAGAGTTTTATAGTTTGAGCTTTTACAGTTAGGCCTTTGATCCATTTCAAGATATTTTTTGTTATGGTGTGAGATTAGGGGCCCAGCTTCCTTCTGTTGTATATGAAGATCTAGTTATCCAAGTACTAAATATTAAAAAGAGGATTCTTTTCTCATGAATTGTTTTCACCTGTTTATCAAACCTCAATTGACCATAAATGTTTTAATATTCTTTCTGTCCATTTACCAGTAATTATACTATCCTAATTACTTTAGTTTTTTAAGGAAGTTGAGTCCTGAAACTTTTTTTTCTTATGTGGGTTTATAATACATTCCTGTGAAGAGTGTTAAGAAGGTAAAATAATTCTTTATTGTGTCATGAATTTCTGAAGGTATTTCTTAAGGAGTGTTTTCTTCTTACAGTTATTGAACCCCTTTTTCTGTTCCTACTCTAAGACGACAGACTACTTATCCTATTTCACTGTGGAGATACAACAAAGTTAACTTTTAAATCAATTCACTGGCCTTCTTCATAGACTTCCTTATGACATACTGTATACACTGTACAGTTTGTACTCTTAGACTGAAGTTTTCATCTTTGGTAGGGTGGAAATCCATGTTGTTGAGGATCCCAACTATCATAGACCCAAATGTATACAGTAGTACTTTGAGAAATGTTAGGAAAACCTTGAACTTCTTGTTTTAGGCCTTTGTAGGTTTGCATTGAGCTTGTGTAGGTAGAGCTGGTTAGCATTAACTGTTTATCACAAATTCCAGAGACTGTGACTTTATGAATGTATTTCAATATTAAAATAAATATAGTAATATTTTTAACTCAGATACATAGAAAAACTATTATCTTTTGCTTGTACTGCAAAATATAGTGCTAGATTAGCAGAAAAATCTGGATTCTTGTTTTCTTATGAGCAGTTCAATTTCTACTCACAAACTAAGGCTTACTTGGTCTTGGGTAAGTATGGAGCATTAAAAGATTGATATTGAAATTAAATATGGAATTGAAAAAAGGTTATTAAGAAGTACTCTAATGCATACTTTTTAAAATACAAGAGATACAAAATGAAGACATTCTATCTTCAACCTCAAGAAAGAAGAATCAAACAGTATCTCACAGATAGCTTCCTTTAAAAGTTCAGGGGTGAGCAGCACTTGGGGTGTAGCTCAGAGAGCATATTTAGAATATGCAGGACCCTAGTTTCAATTCCCAGATCCCCAGGGAAAAGAGGTATAATGATAGATAAACCAGCATTGTTACCATTTAAGAAACTAAAATTTGGGTTTTCCCATTTCTGCCACTGGTTCTAATATTTGTTTGCACATACAGTGAAGATGAATGCTCACAAATGTGTACCATCTCTGTCATCTTTTTACTTAGAGCAGTGAATAACGGCTCTTAAAATATGAATATGATAAAACATTTTCATTAAATATAAACCATAAGTTATAAAGAACTCTGAATTATTATATTGACACACAGTTTATAGATTCTTATTTATACGCGGCACTATTGAGAGTATTTCTGGCATATTACAACATAAAAAAATTCCAGATTATAATAGCCATTTTACATATCAAAATTTCAAACTAGGAAACTCAACTCCAGAAATTACCAGTTGCTGTCAGACTTATTCCTTGCCCCTTTTCTTTAATAGTACAAGGATACCTCTGTTTGAATGTCCTAAAATAATAATACAGATTATTAATAAGTGCCACACATAGTTCTAAAACCTCTATATAAATATTAACTCATTTAATGCCCACAAAATCCTCTGAAGCAAGAACTGTTATCATCTCTATTATACAGATGACAGAACTGAGACAAACTAATTAAGTTACTTATTGAAGGTCATACAGTTAGTAAGTGCCAGAGCTTGGGTTCAAACTCAGGTAATGTGGCTTAAGAATATTTGTTCTTAATTGCCAATGCTCTGGAATATCTCCCTTTTGTGTTTGTAAAATGCTTGTAAAGTAACTGATACTTTTTCACATGTTCATTGTTCTTAATATCTCTTTGTGCAAGGTGATAGTGTTGCAGAAAAGCATTACTGAACCAGATGGAAAATGTTCTGCACTAAGGAGTTAGAAGACAACTTTTATTACATTAAAAGGCTTGTGGGTACCAGGTCCAAAGCACCAGCCCTATCTTGGAGTTAAACAGTCACTTATAGATGTTGTAAGCAGGAAATTAAAAAAAAAACTGATAGTGAGTTACTTTATAATTGCTAAATAGACTGGGTCATACATTGTTAGCAGATTTGTTTTGAGCAGGTTTGGTCAGAGGATTTTTTTTACTATAAGGTGGGAGAGTGCAGAGGTGTTGGCTGATAGGTTGGGTACAATTAAGTGTGTCCTTGACTAGGCTGGTCTTTCTTGGGTAGAAAGTCCTTGAAACAGGCTGTCAAAACAGAATATATTTTTACAAGGTATAGTGTACCTAAAAGCAGTCAGACAAAGCTGGGTCAAATTATCTTGAGTTGCAGCTTGGTAGTCAGTCAAGGCTGACTGAGTCTGATGGTCCAATTAAGTGATGGGCTGGTTGAACATATCTTTATTTTTTAAGAGGAAGATAATATATTGGAGAAAAGGAATGGGGAATAGGAATAGCTTCTGAGAGACAGGAAGGTCCCAAATAGGTTACCTGTGAGATTACATCTCAAAAGAAGTTTGTTTTTGTTTGTTTGTTTGTCTGGGGGTTTGTTTTGTTTTTTGTACTGGGAATTGAACTCAACCTTGTGCTTGCCAGGCAGGCACTTATGCCAGTGAGCTAAAACCCGGGCCCTCAAAGGAAGTTTTGTAGAGTAAAATCTGAGGCAGGTACTATGTGGGTTAAAATTATGATGAATGAGATTGCAAGTATAGTCATTTTAGGCAACACTGATCCGCTGGTAGCAAAGATATGAGTGACATCATTAACTTTGGTCAATAATGTATAGTCTCAGTCTTGTCTTTAATTTTAGCAATCTTAGTCTTAAAGTCTTCATAACAGAAGGTGGTCCACCTCTAATGAGACAATAGGAAATCTCAAAAGGGTGATAGCAATTATCCCAAGCCTCCATTCATCCCTTAGGGAAGTATGTAAAACTAGCCATTGTGACTTCAGAGTCCTAATGGAGTCTCATCATGTCAGGGCCTAGACCTGTCTGATGACCCACTATAGTTCCACCCAACTTAGCTGTCCACCATATTACTAGCAAACTCAAACTATGAATAAAGATACTAAGTGTTTTTTTTTTTTATAAAAGATGACAGGTATGTGAAGTGAGCTCAGTGAAAATGGTAATGTAGATAAACTAATGTTGATTATATAAACCTATAATTGAATTTAAGACCTTAAATTCCATGATGATCATTGTCTAGGGAGAAGGTAGTTTAAAAAGCATATATTGGTTCAAAAGCAGATTTGGGGTAAAAAAAAAAAAAAGCATGTATTGGGATCTAGGGAAACTGTCATGGAATAGGGTCCAAATATTGTAGACAGCCAAATTATCTAGAAATACAGGCAGTCAGAGAGGGCACAGCCCCCAGAAAAGTTCAGTGCAGAAGACAACCTTGGCCGGAGGCACATGATTGAGCATATCTTGTCCTAACATGGAATCAGACTGCTAGCTAGTTTGTTAAAATTCTAAAATTTCTATTACATTAACACATGTGTATCTGTCTGTTCTCCCTTTTCTTTTTCACATTGTTTTATTGAAATGAGAATAAATGCAATGGAATTGAGGATTATAATACAAGCTTCATTAATGGCAAACTTGGATCTAAAAAATAGTTTGGACCCCAGGTTATTTTTTCCTATCAAAGATAAACTTACCCAGTTGCAGGGGGAGAGCAGGAAAATCTCATCTTCTTCATTCTGCTTACTGCATAGGATATAGAAAGCATAGAACAACCCTGTCTCCCTGATCCATGAGTCAGGCAGCAAGAACTAGGGCCACACTGAAGCGAAGACCTTTAACAGGGTGAGTTCTGTCCAGCAAGTGTGGACTACCAGTTCTTGTGCTTCCATTAAAATTGGTGAGCTATTCCTGTTATTAGGAGAACTGAGTGTGTAGGTAATGTATAGAAATTTCTCCCTTAAGAATTCCCTCAAAAGATCATAAGTGGCCAGAACAGTCTCATATCATAAGGCAAGAGAGCTGGCAGAGAAAGAAGCAGCTTCTCCTGTACTAGGGTTCAGAAACTCTTTGCTTATTTAAAGTCAAGGTTTGCTGTTACTTACAAAGAAAGAAACAAACAATCCAAGGCACTTTTCATGGCTATAGTCACCCAAGGTTGTAAAAACCTATTTTGTTTAGTATCCAAGGCTCTGAGAACAGAGTGAGTTAAAAGGTCGCTTTTCACTGATACATGTTTTCTGCCTGGCTGTTCTACTTCTTCTGACAATATCATAAAGGGCATCCATTGTGTAGACAGATTGCATTTCTAATCTCAAGGTTAAAGTGGTATCATTATACTCAGGGAATGAAACAGAAGTGTATTTTTCTTCCTTTCTCATACATGCTTTCTCAAATGCAGGAGAATGTGTTGGGGAAGAAGAAAAGGTAGAAGCCATGTACCTTACTGTCACATCCTGTACCACCTGATTTTCTATAAATTTGAGTGGGGGCGTCTGAGTATCGTGGGGTATCCTGCCAGGTATATATTAGATATGACTGCATAGTATGAGAGGGGCCTGAGGCTTCTTTCAAATTTCTTGGATTTCCTAGTAGCAGTTGAAACTGTAACCATTAGTTTTGCCTATCAGTTGGATTGGTTTCAGAGGTGCCTAGGAAATTAGTAAAGCACACTTACATGTCTGGCTATGTCATGGGGACATGACCTTGGGAACTATATCTGGCCCCAGTTCTTTTCTATTTTATGCCTCCCCTTCTTCTATGGCTTTTTCCTTCTCTCTGCTTCCTAGATGCCATGAGCTGAGCAGCTTTCTTCTGCTGTGCCTTTCTGCCATGATGTTTCTGCTTTGGAGCCAGTCGACCATGGACTAAAATCTCTAAAACCATGAGCCAAAATAAACCTCTCCTTTAAGTTGTGGATGTCAGGTATTGTGTCCTGGTGATGGGAAGGCTGACCAGTGCAGACAACAGATACCAAGAGTTGAGTCATTACTATGACTATACCTGATCATGTGTTTCAGAAACCTGTAGAACTTGTTTATGTGTGAGTTTGAAAAGATTTGGAAATAATACTAAAGTCCTAGAATGCTGTACACAGAGGTTGATAGGTTGTTCAGAATGCCAGTACGAATGCACACAGTAAAAATTTGCTCCTGAGGTTTCAGATGGAATTGACTCTATTGAGAATTTGATTAGAGGCCTCATATGTTAACTTTGTCTGCATTTTCTCCATGTCCCCAAACTCCATGAGAGGCTAAAGTGATAGACTAATTGGTCGGTGGAAGAAATCTCAAGGCTGCCCAATATTCAGGCTCTGGCATGTACAGGTAGCCAGATTGATAATGGAAACTGGAGAAAAAAAGCAGAGAAGAAAGATTTGAAAAACTCAGTTTGGCCAGAAAAACACTTAAGAGGCCACTGCAGTCATGGTTCAAAGGGCCTTGGCTACTGCTTGACTTTGTCCACATGGTAGTGTTTTTATAGAATGAATGCATTAGGGAGTCATGGAGGCTTTTATCCAGATTTTAAAGGGAGGCCTAAGAGGCCAGGCAAAAATGTACAACAGTGTTGGGATCCCAGAGACAGTGATGCGTGAGATTGTGATAGTGAAGCCAAAGCTACAATGGAGACTCCAGGAAGCTGAAGATGCCAGGAATGTGGAATATCTACTGACAAAAGCTGCAGTCAGTGAGTGGAGCCAGCCTGCAACTAGCAAGGCACAGGGACAAGGCTGCCCATACCATTTGGAGCTCACATCATGCCACCTCATGTCCCAGAGACCAAATACAGAACTATAGGACTTATTATTTGCCCTGCTGAGTTTTGGTCTGGTTTTGGTCCAATTCTTTTCTATTTTATGCCTCAATTTTACAATGGGAATCTTTGATTCATGCCATTTGGTACCTTGGGAATGTGTAACTTGCTTTTTGAGTTTTACAGAGACTCACAGCTGAGAGTTTTCTTTGAATCTGAGAGAGGACTTTGGCCATGCAATTTTGAGCAGTGCTAGAACTGTTTCAACTTCAGGGAAGGGATTGGTGTGGTTTTGGTTGTACATGGGATAATTACATCCCATTAGGTTATTGCTTTGTTATTGTTTATAGTTGGAGATTGTGGTTTAAGGAGATGAGTACGAGGTAGAATATTACAATCTCGATTGTCAATTTGGTTGGCTTGAGAGACTCCTGGGAGACTAGTAAAGCACACTTCTGGGTATGTCTGAATGGGACACAAGATAATAACCTTGGGAAGTATATTTGGTCCATGGCCAATTCCTCTCTGACCTTCTCCCTTCTCTCTAATACCTGTATGCCACAAGTTGTGCTCCTTTCCTCTGCTATGCCCTTCCACGATGTTTCCAGTAAGAGCTAACTGGCTATGGACTAAAATCTCAGAAGCCACAAGCCAAAATAAACCTCTCTTCCTTTAAGCTTTCAGTTGGGTATTTTTTTTTTAATTTTTAAAAATTTATTTAAAGAGAAACAAAAGCATGTAAAGGGTAGAGGTAATATAGAATTCCAAAAAAAATAATAAGAAATCACTAGTTAATAAATTACATATTATCCTCCTAGAAATAGTTGTTCAAGTTACAAAATTAAAGCGTACAAAGTAGATAATCAAACAGTGAGAGTGTAAACAGCTACGCATGCATGAATCTCTGCATGTATTTCTATACTTTCTGTATTAGAGGGAAAGACAAAACTTAGCAAGACAAAACAAAACAAATTCCTATAAAAACATGAAACCAAAAAGTCATATAAAACCACAGTACAAGGTGATCTACAATGATTACTGTGTTGTTTCTTACTCAATAGAATGTCTGTATCATCAGGCATAATTGAATATAGCAGTATAATTGAGTATAGCACTATATAACAATATTAGTAAAAATAAAACATTGTTGACAGTATAAAACTTCAAAGGCAGGTAATAATCAAACCATAGTGGATATTCTAGTAGATCTTGTCATCTTAAGTGCAGTTGCCTATACTCTCAGACTTGATACTATCAATCATAACAGCTTTGAATAAAATCTGTCAGTACAAAACAGCAGTCCAACAAACCAGATTCGATTACGATCAGTCATGGTAAAACAGTGTAGGTTTTACAGAGCTTTAGCTTAAGTTAATAGGAAATTAAGGATGATTACCATACTATATCCTGTTATTTTTGGGATTACTTTCTGTGCCCTCAAATCTAGTACAGGTAGAATGACTGGAACAGAATATAATACATCTGAGCAGAGTAGTGTGAGTAATGCGGGTTTTAAATCCTGGTGCACTATTAACAATATAGCGTATCAAGGCCATCTATGTTAAGAGTTTCTGGTTATCCTTCTCTGCCTCATTTCTGCTATGCTATTTTTCTGCCTTTGTTTGTCTAGTTTTCTCCTTCATTCTCCTGCCTGCCCCACTCATTGAGGCCTTTCTGCCACTGTTCCTAAAATCCTGGTATTTGCTTTCTCTCTCTCAAGAATGTCCTTCAGTATTCTCTGTAGGGTTGGATTGGTGGTCACAAACTCCCCTAGTTCCTCTTTGTCATGGAACCATCTTGTTTCTCCATCAACTTCTAGTGACAGTTTTGCAGGGTACATCAATCTGGGCTGGAGGTTATTCTCTTTCAGGGCTTGGAATACTTCACTCCAAGCTCTTCTTGATCTGATGTTCTGTGTCAAGAAGTCAGCCGTGATCCTGATGGGCTTATCTTTATAATCTGTTTCTTTTCTCTGATGGCTTTTAATATTCTATTTTTATATTGAATTTCTGGTATCTTGATTATTATATGTCTGGGTGTAGCTCTGTTTTGGTTGTAGGTGGCTGGAGTTCTGTATGCCTCACATAACGGAATGTCATTTTCTTTTCCCATGCTTGGGAAGTGTTCCTTAATTATTTCTGTGAATAGTCTTTGTAATTCGCCTGTATGTATTCCTGTTTCTTTGTTCACATTTCTTATTCTTAAATTGTAGATTCTCTTGTCATCTTCTAGCCTTTGTATTGTTACTGTCTGTTTCCTTGTTATTTTTAAGAGCTCTTTCTTTTCATGATCACACATTGCAAACTTGTCTTCAAGTTTTGATAGTCTATCCTTAGTTTCTTTTAAGCCGTTTTGCCAGCTTTCAATGGAGTTTTTAATTTCCCAGTAGTCTCTTTGAATCTGCTTCATATATTCTAGATTTTCTTTATATTCTTTATTGAATGTTTCTCTCCTTTTTTTGTGTTCCTCCCTTCTTCCATCTGTATCATCCTGAGAGATGCTTCCTGAGAGCATTTCTTTTATTACTCTACTCATATCCTGCTTTACCTGATTTAATATTTCAGTTTTGAGGTCGTCTACAAGGTCCCGAAAATATCTCTTAATGTCCACTGAAGCCATGTCTGATGTTGCATGTTTGCCACCCTCAGTCTCCCTTGTTTTTCCCTCTCCTGGATCAGGGCTCTCAGGGTTCTGGGCTGGGGGCCTCCTCCTGCCTCTCTCTTCTGTTATGGCCCTGGCTTCCTCCACACAGGTTACAGTGCAGATCCCAGCCACCTTCCCTGTTGGCCACGTTGGTGAGGGAACTCCGCCCTCTCCTGACTGCTCTTGTCACTGAGGTGTAAGCAGCAGCTGCATATGCCTGCCCCTCCCCACCGGGTCAGCCAAACTTCAGGTGCCTTCACCTGGTTAGTGCGTGCTAGGCACAGGGAATTGAATTGGGATGGCTCATTGGGTCCCGGCCGGGGGCACGGCCCAGTCCAAGCAAATCCCACAAATCTGCTCTGGGGAGGGAGCAACCAACTAAAGTCACTGTTGCTCCCAGTTCAGGCTCCTCCTGCCTGATTCCAACATGTTGCCCATTTGGTCGCACCCTTTCCGTGGTGGGGGGTCTCATTGCCAGCACTAACCAAGGATTAATGAAGGTCCCTTCACCGGCTCTGCTCTCTGTTGGGCTCACCAACCTCCGACTTCAGCGCTGCTGTGCTTCCTGTGAGTGGTGGCGGGAATGAGTTTGGGCAGCTCTGCCTGCTGGCGGGAATTTAAGCTGGTGCAAACTTGGCAGTTCACTGCGAAAATGCTGTGTCCTGTAATTTTTAGCTGTTTCAGTTGTAGTCCCGAAGTATTTGACGAGCTTTTTTACATTTTAATTTCTTCCTGTGTCAAGAGGATCCATCTCCCTCTGTCTGGGTCTCTCCAGGGTGTTTTATTCTGGCATATGAGTTGTTTCTCCCTGAAGGCTTTGTATTTTGTTGCTCACTGATCAGCCATCTTGTCTTCTTCCCAGGTATTTGTTTTTTAACTAATAATAGGAAAGCTGACCAATGCCGCAAGAATCTTGCATAAGCCATATGTCGAGAGAGCTTTGGGAATTAGTTGAGTGTAAGTGTTGATGTTCCTGTTGAGAGGTGGTTTGGCTAAGAATTTCAGAGGAAACAATTTTCCTAAGTTCTGTTCTGACCAAGAAACAGATGGAAGATGATCATTAACCATTTAACAGTTTATTCCAAGTGTCACTCAGGCAGCAAGTTTCTGTATTGTCTGTCCCAAGCATCACTTGGCCAGGAGTCATTTCAACCAGTTGATTTTTGTATTGAATAAATTTGATTAAATCACTGATTTATATTTGTTATATTATCTTATAAAAATAATGAAAAATATGCACTTTTTGGTCAGCCTATATTTAAATAATTTTGCTGGTAGGTGGTTAGCAACTTAACCACAGACATAGCAAAGAATTCCCTGAGGATAAACCCCTGATATATTAGAGTTAAAACTGAGAAGAAATGGGTAAAATGTAGGTTCCAGAATGGGGCTGAAAATAGTGACAGGAAATTTAAATTGAATTAGGGAAAAAATAAGTTTATTTGAGGCCTGCCACATAAGTAATTGAGAACTTTATGATAGGAAGCTTTCCTGTTTTCACCTTGATCTATGGAAGAACCATAGTGACTTCCTACATCAATCAAAAAATAAATGTTTCTTTGACCAGTGTTCAGTATTGGCTGTAATATAACTTAGTATATGTCATAAGTTTTAAAGAATTTATTTGTATTTAACCACATGTTTCCCATTCCTAGTGCTCTTCTTGGTTTTCTTTAGTTATGTATTCCATCAAAGATTATTTTCTATCAACCAGAAGAACTCTCACTGTTGTTTCTTTTAGTATAGGTTCTGCTAACAGCAAATTTTCTCAGGTTTAGAGGAGGGAAATATTTTCTTTTTGATAAATTTCTTCCTTGAATGGGGAATTATTTTAAGCTGGCACTTTCTTCACTTATTCCTTTGAAGATATCATTTTATTGTGTTCTGTTTCTGTTGAAATTAAACTGTCAGTTGTCCTTGCTTCTCTGAGAGTAGTATCTTTTCTCCTGATTTCAAGATTTTCCTCTTCATTGTTCAGCTCTTTGATTTTAATATACATAGGTATTTGATTTATTTCAAACATATCTCACTTTGCTTTACTTAAAAGTCTAAAAGTCATCCTTTATAAGTTTTGGAAAGTTGGGCACATTTATCTCAGGGAATTTCAATTGTAAGATGCTAGAACTTTTTATTAAATATCCTATTAGATTGTTATCTTGTTTAATTTTCTTTTTAGCAATAGTTCTATATGCTGGATTTTGTGTATATTATTTTTCAGCTCTAGAATGCCCAGATGATTTTTTAATAAATTCTTTTTAAATTCTTATTTTCGTTTACTTAGTCTAGAATTTTCTCAAGTGATGTTAATCATGCTTAGAATATTTATTCTTTTTTCCCACTTACTTAATCCTACTTTTAGTGAGGAGATAGAAGAACATACTTGGTGATTTTAAAAAATTAAATGTTGCACTTTGTAGGCAAAAATTGTATCTTCCACCAAAGAAGGTTAAATTGTCATCTTGCAAGCAGACCAGCAAATCACCTTAATATACACTTTGGGGCTTAGTTTTAGATTTTGTTGTGATGCTCTGTTTCACCTTTGACCTTCTTCCTTATGCCTATGTGCTTTGTACTCTTTGCATACTAACTGAAAGCCTGAAGAGTTTAGTGCCCTCTTACCTTGCTGGGGCTCCAACTCCACCTGCTGTTTAGCATCATGGACTGCTAATGTATTGCTAATGTTGTTTAGCCTCTCTGTTGCTGTTTTGTTAGTTTCTTGGAATCTTACACTATGCATGTGCAGTTTAGGACTTGGCCAAGGTCTTGAGAGAGATTTGTAAGCAGACTCTTACACTCCTCTGCTGTCCTTTTTTTCTGGTTGTCCCTGTTCTCCCTCAAGGCCTAACTGTTTTGTCAGCCTCAAAATAGCCTGATCTTTATCTCCTTACCCAGTAAAACTGTCACTTTCTGCTTATACCTTATTTCCTGGGCCTGATTTGGAAAATTCCTCCTGTTAAAACACTGAGGTAAATATGGAACTCACTTCATGTTCTGAAATCTTGCCTGACTTGATTGTTCATTAGGGGCTTCAAATATTTTTAAATATATTTTTATCGAACACTTATAGCGTTTGAGCAAGGAAAAGGGAATTCATCTACATTGTTGGTGGGAATATAAACTAGTAAAGTAGTAGAACAACTATGGAAATTAATATGGAGATTTTTCACAAAACTAGAAATAAAAATTCCATTTGACCCAGATATTTTCCTTCTAGGAATCTTCGCAAAAGAGCTAAACCCTTCACACTGCAGTGATATACAACTATGTTGGTAGCAGCACAATTCATAACAGTCTAATCTTGATAGTGGCCTGTATTTCCATCAACAGATAAAGAAAAGGTGATATGTACACAGTGGAGTACTGCCATGTCATAAAGAAGGATAAACTTGAATCATTTTTAGGAAAGTGGATGCATCTTAAGACCATAATGCTAAATACATCAGATACATGAGCTTAACTATAGTATGGTTTTTCTTACATGAGAAACTCAAAATATAAAGACCAAAATAAAAGATATAAATGGAAAATAAGGAGCTCTTTTCCAAATGGGAAGGGAACAAAAGAAGGTGGGAAGGAGAGGAGATGAAAAGAGAATTGAGTTGTACCAGCTCCCCGCAAGTAATTATTATGTTTGGTAAACATGTGCTAATAAAAATGAAAAAAAAAAAAGGGCCAGGGATATAGCTAATTGACGTAAGGGCCTGCCTGCAAGCACAAGGTCATGAGTTTTAAATGAGGATAAACTTTAAAACTTCAATATGTAAGTTCCATTGACTAAGCAAAAATTTGAACCCAGGTCTTTACTTCCTAAACTAATATATTGGATATCCCAGTGTAGCTATTTTTTAAATTTTCAGTTTTCTGCAAAAAAAATTATACATATAGCAATTTATATAATTGTATATATCACACTCATGCCACCTGTCTTTGAAAGTGTAGTGCTATATTTTTGCCCCGGAGGGAACATTTACTGATACTAAATAGATATTTCTATTACACTGAGCTAGAAAAAGACACAAGCTGAGTTTTCTATTTGTATAGCTATTTTGTTTCTGTTGGCATTAGGCAAACCCTGGACTGTAAACTACTTAGTAGAGTTTGTCACAGTGTGGTCCCAGTGGGGCACACACTAATATCACAGAAGATAAATGCTCTTAAGTTCTATGTTATACATAATTCAGCCATGACTATATGGTAGGAAACTATATGTAGTTTGTAATGGTTAAAATTGGGCACTCTGTACACTTAGTTCAAATTCAATCTCTGGGAAGTACACCATTTTCTCTCAAGCCCTAGTTCTTAGTAACTCCATCTTGTTACTTCTGAGGCCCACCTTCCTGTTCTTTTGGCACTTACTCACACTGCAGAGTAGAGCTAATGCCCCATTTCATGGCTAGCTATATATATGCTGCTGCCCTAACTGCACTGTGATGTTCAAAGGGATAGGGATTATATCTTCCTGGGAAGTAGTGGATGGAGTACAGAAAAGAACTGGCTTGAGCTCACATCTGCATCCTGCCCTTCACTGATGGACATTTGGTAGGTTAATCTGTCTGTGAAAAGCATTATGCTAAATGAAAGGTAAAAGATACACCACCTACCTAGAATGGTGGTTCTAATATTTAAATTTAAAAACACATGCACATAACTTAACAGTGTCTGCAAGGAAGTCCTCAGTGAATAAATGTCATTTCTCATGTTCTGCCACCCCTTCTTAGTTGTGCATGGTAGCACTCAGTACCATGTTTGCTTATAGTGTATCTTTAATAAAGTTTCCTTAAGTAGCTATTCATTAAGTTAGAAAAAAGGTTTGTTTTTTCTCAAAAGAGTGTCTTAAGTTCTTGAAAGTGAGGAGTTTTGCTTATGAAACTATTTGTATTTTGCATGTAAGAAAAAAAAGGCTTAATTCTTATTATACTAATACTTTTTCATGCCCTCACCCTCTTTCTGCCATTTTTCAGGAAATAGATTTGGAAAATGCTTTGGATTCTCCCACATTGCCCAGATTGGAAGATTTTTACATCTCTTTTATCCAATCACAGCAGTCAGCAAAAGGGAGCCAATTTGAACCTAACAGTGTTCTGACTGAGCCAAAGCAAATCCGGCTCTCCACAGCAGTATCCAGTTCAACTCCTGCAGTGGCTGACTCCCTGAGAAAAGAGTCTGCTTCTGGTAGGTTACATTTATTTGTGCATGCTCTCAATTGACATATGCTGTTTGCCACACTGCTAAAAACCTTGATCTCTTGCAGAATATATTTTGAAAGATTGCTGGCTTTACCATTCATCTCAAGTCCTCATCTTATTTTAGGGTTCAGTTGTTCATGTTAGCTTTGTTACTCCTCTTTTTTGTTTTTTTCAGGGGTTTCACATTTGTATAGAGTAAAAATTTGTTTTTAAATGTGTGGCTCTTTAAGTGTTGAAAAATATATGCAATTATGATATAAAACATTTTCATCAGCTTGGAAAATATGCTAATTCAGCCTATATACCACCATCTTCAGCAAACCCAATTAATGTAATAAAATAAGCATAAATATATTACATAAAAACATTAGTTGAGGCCAGTCCCTATGCCAACTGGCTGGTCTCTAGCATAGCATTTTCTCTTCACTAGAATCACATAGTAGTATATGTAGTTTAATGTTTGGTTTCTTTCTTTTACACAATAGCAATTTTTTTCTATTTAGTATTTACCTAAAAGTGATAATCTTTTAAAGTGATTCCAGTCTATAGTTTTAATGTACATTTTCCTGTTTACCATGATGGCAACCATCTTTTCACGTGCTTATTTGTAATTCATATGTCTTCCTCAGTTAAGTGACTGTTAAAACTAGGTTCTTATCAGCTTATAAAAGTTCTTGAGCCAGGGATATAGCTCAGTGGCAAAGCACCTGCCTGGCAAGCGCAATGTCTTGAGTTCAATTCCCAGTACCAAAAACAAAAGTCCCTTATGCTGGACACAAATTGTTTGTCATATTTATCTGATTATGTGTGTTTTTTTTCCTCCAGTCTGTGACTTACATTAACAGTGTCATTCATTTTGATCAAATTCATGTGATAATTTTTTATAATACAATTTGAGCTTTGTGTATCCTGTTACTCAACCCAAGTAACTAAGATTTTCTACTGCATTCATTGTTGGGTGGTATCTTATTACCTAACTCAAATAACTAAGATTTTCTAATGCTAAGATTTTCTACTGAAAATATATGTGGTTTTAAGTCTAAGAATTAGTAGTAGTCCAATTCAGATTAATTTGTGTGATAGGATCAATGTCAGGATCAACAATCATTTTGTTTGCATATGCAGATGGCCTTACATTTGTTGAAAAGACTATCTCAGCCGGGCATGATGGCTCATGTCTGTAATCCCAGCACTTGGGAGACAGGAGGATCGTTGTGAATTGGAGGCCAGCCTGGGCTACAAAGTGAGCTCAAGGCCTGCCCGAACTGCATAGAGAGACCCTGTCTCAAAAAGACAAAAAAAAAAAAAAAAAAAAGAAAAGAAAAAAAGACCATCTCTTTTAAAGTGTTTCAACACCTTTGTCAAAAATCCATACTTATAAACAAAACTGTATGTGAGAAGATCTGTTTCTAGACTTTCTATATTCCATTGGTCTATGTGTTTCTCTCTATAGTTCTTTATATTAAACATTTTTTGTATTTTCAAGTTACAATGGAATTGTGACATAACCGCATAATGATTTTTGAGGAGCACTTGTTGCTATGTTCTGCAAGATTGCTAAACTCACTTGTTATAGTAACTTTTTGTATCATCTTTGGAATTTTCTATTTTGATAGACATACCATCTGTGGGGGGGAGGTTGGGAGGACTACTTACTACATCAGTTGGTCTTTTCCCCTTTTTCTTGTATTGGTTAGAACCTCTGATATAGAGTTACTTAACAGATATGAGACTGATGTGTTAGCCTTTTTGATCTTATAAATAAGCATAATAAGTGTTGCGTCAGTGAAGCATGTTAGCTATAGATACACTTGTTAAGTTAAGGAAATTCCAATTTATCCTAGCTCTGATCTGTTTAATCATGGATGGGTTTTGAATCTCACCAGATGCTTTTTCTAGATCTATTGAGATGATCATGTTTTCTAAATAGTGTATAAACTGAATTTCAGCTCTTAAGCCAACCTTGGATTCCTGCAGTAATGGCCTCTAGTCAGGTACTATTCATTTAATATACTTCATTCTTTTTATTAAAATCTTGTTAGGGTTTTTGTTGTTGTTGTTTTGGTTTGGTTTGTTTTTGAGGTAAGGTCTTGGCTATGTGGTTCAGTCTGGCCTCAAACTCATGGCTATCCTCCTGCCTCAGCCTCCCAAGTCCTGGAATTATAGGTGTCTGCCACTAAGCAAGGTTGGTTAAGGATTTTTATGACTGTCTTTATGAGAGTATTTATAGTTTTTTTTTTGTTTGTTTGTTTGTAATGCCTTTGGTTTTAGTATCTAGAGCAGTGGTGGTGAACCTATGGCACAAGTGCCCCAGTGGATGCAGAGTCCTCTTTATTGGCATGTGAGCCCGGCATTGCCCCATCTGCTCAGGATTCAGGTTTAATTGCAGTGTTGACACTTTACAAAAAAATAAGTGGGTTTTAGGTTGAAGTTTGAGCTCATGGTCTCTTAAAAAGTTCACTGGCACTAATCTAGAGAATGCTGCCCTCATAAGAATGAGTCAGGAAGGGTCCCCTCCTATTCTCTTGAAGAATTTGTTTGTAATTGCTATTTTTTCTTTGGTAGAATTCAAAATCAAGACTCTCTGGACTTGGAGTTTTCTTAAAGGAAGGTTTTATCATATGTCTTTAAATAGATACAATGTTATTTAGGTTATCAATTACTTCTTGAGTATTACTTTTCTCTTTCAAGGAATTTATTTCCTCTAATCTCTAAATTCTGTTATCATAAATTACTCATATTGTTCCCTTACTTTAACACCCATAGAATGTTAGTTACATAAACACTCTCATTCCTGAAGTTATAATTCATAATGTCTTTTTTTCTCATGATTTCAGTGTGCCTAAAGGGCTATTTATATATTTTATTGATCTGAGACAGACAATTTCAGATCCATTGATCTTCCCATTTTTGTCTATTTAATTGGTTTCTGCACCGATTTTATTCTTTCCTTCTTCTTACTTTAAGCCTAAATTTTTTCTTTTTCTAATTCTCAACTTGAAACTTTAGATTACTTGTTTTATAGCCTTTTTTATTTTGAAAAGAAAAAACAAGGGCCAGGGATTTAGCTCAGCAGCGTAAGAGCCAGCCTGGCAAGTGTGAGGTCTTGAGTCTGACCCCTGGTACCCAATAAATACATAAATAAATAAATAAATAAATAAATAAATAAATAAATAAAAATGATGATACACAGTTTCAAAAGAAAATGATAGATTAACAATGATAATGGTTAATATATTGCATATTGTTAACCTTCAAAGTAGTTGCTCAGATTATAAGATATAGGTATAAAAATTTGATTACACAATGAAAATACAAACTATTCTTTTCAATGAACTAATAGTGATTAGAAGAATAATTATCATATATATATATATATATATATATATATATATATATATATATATTCTTTTCCCTTTTTTTTCTCCTCTCCCCCCTCCCAGTCTTTTCCTTTTGAGCAGCAACTTCTCTTTCATTTTCATAATATCTATTGTACATTTTGGATCTTATTTACTCTTTTAATTTTTTAAATTAGGGAGGTAATGCAATGTTTACACATTTATATCACTTATGAATATGGTCTCAAGTTGCATCCATTTATTTATAAAAGCCTTAATGTGGTCCTTCTTTATAGCTGAGTAGTCCTTCATTGTATAAAAATATCACATCTTTCTAGTCCATTCCTCAGTTGATGGGCATTTGGGTTGTTTTCAAGATCTAGCTATTACAAATTGTGCTTCTATAAACATGGGTGCACATATATTGCTGTGTACGATGCTTTTAATTCTTCTGAGAAGATACCCAGGAAGAGAATATCTGGATAAATGGAACCTCCAATCCTAGTTTTTTCAAGAATCTCCCCACTAATTTCCAAAGTGGTTGCTTCAGTCTACACTTCCACCAAGAGTGAATAAGGGTTCCTTTTTCCTCACAGCCCCTCCAGTATTTATTATTGGTTGATTTCTTGATAACAGCCATTTTTTCTGGAGTGAGAAGGATTCTTCAGTATTGTTTTAAAGTGTATTTCTCAAGTGACCAATGATGTTGAACATTTTTTCATATGTTTATTTACCATTTGTATTTCTTTATGTGAGAAGTGTGTATTCATCTCAGATGCCCATTTTTGGATTGGGTCTTTGAATTTGGAGGGCCTGATTTTTCAATGCTTTATGTGCTCTAGATAGAAATCCTTTGTCTGAGGGACAGTTGGCTAAAAGTTTTTCCCATTCTGTTGGTTGTCTTTTCAGTCTGTTGGTGATTTCTTTCAATGTGCAAAACCTTTTTAATAAGATGAGATCCAAGTTGATTCTTAGAAGTACTTTCCATGCAGTCTGGGTTTTGTTCATGAACTCTGCCTATCCCTATGTCTTCAACATTTCTACCTACTTTGTCTTCCAGTAGATTTAGTGTTTCTGTTTTAATATTTAGATCTTTGATCCATTTTGACTTTAGTTTAATGCATGGTAATAGACATGGGTCTAGTTTTAGTCTTCGGCATGTGGGAAACCAGTTTTTACAGCACCATAAGAGGCTTTCTTCCAGTGAACATGCTTGTCCCCTGTGTCAAAGATAATGTGACTGAATGTGTTTGTAGTTGCGTCTGCATCTTCTAATCTGTTCCACTGATCCTCAGGTCTGTTTTGTTTTGTTTTTGTTTTTGCCAGTACCAAGCTAATTTTATCACAGTAGCTTTATAGTATAATTTCAAATCAGGAATTGTGATGCTTCCTGCCTTTTCTTTGTTCTGCAGAATTATCTTAGCTGTTCTAGGTCTCCTCTGGTTCCAAAAGAATTTCAGGTATGTTTTCTCTAGGTCTATGAGGCATGCTAATGATATTTTGATGGAAATTGCATTAAATCTGTATAACAATTTTGGAAGTATGGCTGTTTTCACAATGTTGGTTCTTCCTATTCATGAGCAAGGGTTATCTCTCCATTTTTTGATATCCTGTTCAATATTTTTCAGAGTACTTTTCAATATATCTTTTTCTTCCTTTGTTAGATTGATTCCTAGTATTATGGGGTTTTTTTCGATGCTATTGTGAAAGGCGTTGTTTCCCTAATTTCTCTCTCAACAAGTCTGTTTGTCTACAGGAAGGCCATTGATTTCCGACTGCTGACTTTGTATCCAGCGACACTGTTGAATTTGCTTATTAAACCTAGAAGTCTTTTGGTGGAGTTTTGGGGGACTTCTATGTAGAGTATATGTCATCTACAAATAATGATAGTTTAATTTCTTCCTTGCCTACCCTTACTCCTTTTATCTCTCTCTCTTGTGTAATTGCTCTGCTCAATGTTTCCAGAACCATATTGAATAAGAATGGTGATAGTAGACATCCTTGTCTTGATTCGGATTTTAGAGTGAAAGCTGTAAGTTTTTGTCCATTTAGTATGATGTTGGCTGTTTTGTCATAGATGGTTTTTATCAGATTGATATAGAAATCATCCATTCTTATTTTCTATAGGGTTTTTATCATGAATAGGATTTATCAAAAGCTTTTTCTGTATCTATTGAGATGATCATGTGATTTTTGTCTTTGGCTGTGTTCTGTCATGTATTACTTTATTGATTTGTATATTTTGAACCATTGCTGCATTCCTGGGATGAATCCCACTTGGTCATGGTGTGTAATCTTTTTCATTATTTACTGCATTCTGCTTGCTAGTATTTTATTGAGGATTTTTGCATCTGTGTCCATTAGGGAAATTAGAGAGACCATAGTTCTCTTTCTTTTTTTTCTTTTTAAAAAATTTATTGAAAGAGAAAAAAAAAACATGTAAAGGGTAGAGATAATACAGAATTTCAAAAAAAAAGATAAACAGTAAGAAATCACTAGTTGATAAATTACATATTGTCCTCTTAGAAATAGTTGTTCAAGTTACAAAATTAAAGCATACAAAGTAGATATTCAAAAGGTGAGAGTGTAAACAGCTACGTATGCATGAGTCTTTACATCTATTTCTTATCCTTTCTGTATTAGAGGGAAAAACAAAACAAATTCCTACAAAAACATGAAACCAAAAAGTCATATAAAACCACAGTACAAGGTGATCTACAATGGTAACTGTGTTGTCTCATTATCTTCAATAAAATTGTCCGTATCAGGCATAATTGAATAAAGCAGTATAATTGAATATAGCAGTACATAACAATAGTAGTAAAAATAAAACATTGTAGACAGTATAAAACTTCAAAGGCAGGTAATAATCAAACCAGAGTGGATAGTCTAGTGAATCTTGTGATCTTTACCCTCAGACTTGATACTATCAATCATAACAGCTTTGAATAAAATCTATCAATACAAAACAGCAACCTAACAAACCAGATTCAATTAAGATCTGTCATAGTAAAACAGTGTAAGTTATACAGAGCTTCAGATTAAGTTAATAGGAAATTAAGGATGATTATCATACTATATCCTGCTATTTTGGGGATAACTGTCTGTGCCCTCAAATCTAGTACAAGTAGACAAACTGGAACAGAGTATAATCCACCTAGACAGAGTGGTATGAGCAATGTGGGCTTTAAATCCTGGTACACTATTAACAATATCCTCTGCCTTCTTTTTTTAGGTTATTCCTCCCCTTTCACTCCCACAGGGTGCTATGCATTATGGGTTCCACCAACTCCCTTAGTTTTTAGATTGGGGGAGCAACCTTCTTTTTACCTCAGTGATTCTGAACCTCACTCCTCAACTTGATCTCAAGTTGTATTCCTTTACCTACAAAAGCCTCAAGGTTTTCCTTCGTTATAGCTGAGTAGTTCTCTACTGCACATAAGTATCCTGTCTTTCCAACCTATATGCAGGTGGTGGTCAAGTTGCTCCTATTTCTCTCTGGCTCGCTGTCACATAGAACATTGTTTTCTCATATTTAATTTTTGCTCCATAAAACTTCTCTCAGATGATTATAGCTCCTGTACAGAGCATCTCAATGGATCCTACCTCCTAATCTACTCTGCCTTTTTTTTTTTAGTGTATCAAGGCCATCTATGTTAGAGATTATAGCCAACCTTCTCTGCCTCATTTGTGCTATGCCATTTTTCTGCCTTTGTTTGTCTACTTTTCTCCTTCATTCTACTGCCTGCCTTGTTCACTGAGACCTTTCTACCACTGTTCCTAAAATCCTGGTATTTTTTTTTCTCTCTCTAGAATGTCCTTCAGTATTCTTTGTAGGGTTGGATTGGTGGTCATAAATTCCCCCAGTTCCTCTTTGTCATGGAAGCACCTTGTTTCTCCATTAATTTCTAGTGACAGTTTTTCAGGGTACATCAATCTGGGCTGGAGGTTATTTTCTTTCAGGGCTTGGAATACTTCACTCTAAGCTCTTCTTGATCTGATGGTCTGTGTCGAAAAGTCAACCATGATCTTGATGGGCTTTCCTTTATAGGTAATCTGTTTCTTTTCTCTGACAACTTTTAATATTCTGTTTTTATATTGAATTTCTGGTATCTTGATTATTATATGTCTGGGTGTAGATCTGTTTTGGTTGTAGGTGGCTGGAGTTCTGTATGCCTCACATAACCAAATGTCATTTTCTTTTCCCATGCTTGGCAAGTTTTCCTTAATTATTTCCATGAATAGCCTTTGTAATTCGCCTGTATGTATTCCTGCTTCTTCATTCATGTTTCTTATTCTTAAATTATAGATTCTCTTCTAATCTTCTAGCCTTTGTATTGTTACTGCCTGCTTCCTTGTTATTTTTAAGAGCGCTTTCCTTTCATGATCACACATTGCAAACTTGTCTTCAAGTTTTGATAGTCTATCCTTAGTTTCTTTTAAGGCATTTTGCCAGCTTTCAATGGAGTTTTTAATTCCCTGGTAATCTTTTGAATCTGCTTCATGTATTCTATATTTTCTTTATATTGTTTATCAAATGTTTCTCTCCTTTTTTTGTGTTCCTCCCTTCTTCCATCTGTCTTCTTGAGACGTGCTTAGCAATTCTTTTATAATCTACTTATATCTTGCTTTACCTGATTCAATATTTCAGTTTTGAGCTCAACTACCAGGTCCCAGAGATATCTCTTAATGTCCATTGAAGCCGTGTCTGATGTTGTATGTTTGCTGCCCTCAGTCTCTTTTGTTTTTCCCTCTCCTGGATCAGTGTTCTCAGGGTTTTGGGCTTGAGGCTTTTTCTTCTTTCTTTCTCTTGTCATGTTTTTGGTTTCTTCCATACAGGTGTATAGTGGAGGTCTCAGCCCCTTTCTTTGTTGGTTATGGTTCTTCTGAAGCCTGCTGGTAAGGGATTTCTGCCCTCTCCTGTTTGCTCTTGTCACTGAGGTGTAAGCAGGGGCTTACACCTTTATAGGTGCCTATGCCTGCCCCTCCCCACCGGGCCAGTCAAACTTCAGGGGCCTTCACCAGGTTAGTGTGTGCTAGGCGTAGGGAATCCATTTTGGACCGCTTATTGGGTCCCTGCTAGGGGTGTGACCCAGGCCAAGCAAATCCCACCAATCTGCTCTGGGGAGGGAGCAACCAACTGAAGTCACTGTTGTTCCTAGTTCAGATTCCAACATGTTGCCCATTTGGTCACACCCTTCCCATGGTGGGGGGTTCTCATTCCCAGCACTGATCGTGAATCAATGAAGGTCCCTTTGCTGGCTCCATTCTCCGTTGGTCTTCCCAACCCCTGACTTTAGCGTGCCTGTGGCTCCTGTGAGTCACGGTGGGAATGAGTTTGGGCAGCTCTGCAGGTAGCAGTGGGTCATGGCCAGTGCGAGTTTGGGTGGTTCAGCAGGTTGCAGCGAAAGCACCGTGTCTGCTAATTTTAGCTGTTCCAATTGTAGCCCCGAGGCTGCATGTTTGACGAGCTTTTTGCATTTTAATTTCTTCCTGTGTCAAGAGGATCCATCTCCCTCTGTCTGGATCTCTCCAGGATGTTTTATTCTGGCATATGAGTTGTTTCTCCCTGGGAGGCTCTGTATTTTGTTGCTCACTGATCAGCCATCTTCAGCTCCCCATAGTTCTCTTTCTTGCTTGGATCTTTCTCTGGTTTTTGTATTAGGGTAATACTTGCCCCCAGGAATGAGTTAGGGAGACTTGCTTCCTTTTCAGTTTCATTAAAGAGTTTGAGGAGTACTGGCATTAAATCTTCTCTAAATTTCTTGTAGAATTCAGCCATGAATCCATCAGGATCTGGTATTTTCTTTGTTGGTAAGTTTTTAATTATGTTTTCAATTTTATTAACTAATATTGGATTACTCAAAATTTTTATATCTTCTCAATTCAGCTTTGGTAATTCATAAATTTCTAGGAATCTGACCATTTCTTCTATGTTTTCCATCCTATACAAATAAATATTTTCAAAGTAGATAATTGATGATCTTCTGAGTTTCCACAGGATCTTTAATGATGTCAACTTTTTGATTCTTTGTTATATGGATTTGAGTTTTTTCTTTCCTTTTTTTTTGATAAGGTTGGCTAGGGGTTTATTAATTATATCCTTTCAAAGAATCAACTCTTCAATTCATTAATTCTTTGTATTGTTTTCTTAGCCTCAATTGCATTAATTTCTACTCTGATCTTTATAATTTTCTCCCTTGGATAGGCTTTGGACTTGACTTGCTCTACTTTTTCTAGAACATTGAGATACAACATTGGGTTGTTTATTTATGCTCATTCTGTTTGCCTAATGTGAGAATTCACCAGTATGAATTTCTCTGTTAGTACTGCTTTCATTGCATCCCACAGGTTCTGGTAAGAGGTATCTACATTTTCATTTGATTGTTGATATTGTTTAGTTTCTTCTTTAATTTCCTCTGTGACTCATTGGTTGTTTTGGAGGGTGTTATTTAAGTTTCATATGTTTATAGATTTTTGTAGTTTATTTTGCCATTAATTTCTAATTTCATTACATTATGGTCAGATAGTTCAGTTAATTTCTAATTTCATTGCATTATGGTCAGATAGTTCAGTTCCTTTGCATTTACTTAAGCATGTTCTATGGACTAGTATTGGTCTATTATAGAGAATATCCATTGTGCAGCTAAAAAGAATTGTGTATTCTGATGTTGGATGAAACTGTAAATGTCTGCTGAGTCCATTTGTTCACAGGTTTGGTATTTTGGTACTGATACTTATTTGCTGAGTTTTTGTCTAGTTGATCTATCTATTTGTGACAAGGGGGTATTAAAGTCCCCCTTTAGAATTGTGTTATTGTTCATTTGATTTTTCATGTTTGTTAATATTTATTTATCTTATAGTTGTGCATGTATATTTATAATTGTTACCTGTTCCTCTTGAAGCTTTCTCCTAACAAGTATGTAGTGACCTTCCTTATCTCTTATAATCATTCTTGCTTTGAAGTTCACATTGTCTGCAAACAGAATAATTACTTCTGCTTTTTTCTGGGTTTCTGTTTCATGGAGTATTGTTTTCCATCCTTGGATTTTCATTCTGAGTTTCTTTTTGACTTAAGTGTGTTTCTTGTATACAGCATATTATTGGATCTTGTTTCTTGATTCATTCTGACAATCTGTTTCTTTTGATTAGTGAATTGAGGCCATTTACATTGATGGTTATAACCGATATGTATTGGCTGATCTTTGTCATGCTATTTTCCTGTTGTTGGGTCCCTGCTTTTCTCCTCTAATTTAATTGCTTGCCCTGTGTGGTGGTTTCTTTCTGATATTGTTCTTGATATTATCATTTTTATCTCTATTTAGATATCATTTAGTACTCTTCATAGGGTTGTTTTGGTGGTAATGAATTTCTTTAGTTCTTTGTTGTAGAAGTATTTTATTTCTCAATCAATTTTGAAAGCTGGTTTTGGAGGGTGCATCAATCTGGGTTGGAAGCTGTTTTCTTTCAAGGCTTGAAATACTTCATTTCAAGCTCTTCTTGAGAGCTTGTGTTGAGAAGTTAACTGTGATTCTAATGGCCTTTCCTTTATAGGTGATCTTTTTGTTTTCTCTAACAGCTTTTAATATTCTGTTTTTGTGATGAATTTCTGGGATCTTGATTATTATATTTCTGGGTGTAGATTTATTTTGGTTATGAATATACCTCACTTTATCTGTACATCAGATTCTGTTCCAACGCTTAGGAAGTTTTCTGTTAACACTTCTGCAAATAGTTTTTTATATCACTTATGTTGATTCCTACTTTTTCATTGACACCAGCAAATCTTACATTATTTTTCTTTGCATTGTCTTGCAGCTGTAGAATTTATTTTATGATTCTTTCATAATTTAAAAGGATCTTTCCTTTCATGATCACTAGCCATGATCATGTGTTCAAGGTCTGAGAGTCTGTCTTCAGTTTCTTTCAAGTGGTTTTGTCAGTTTTCAATAAAGTTTTTAATTTCTTGGATCTCTTTAAATCTCTTTCATACATTCTATATCTTTCCTATACTTACCATTCATGATTTCCATTCTTTTCCTATCATTAATTTTTTTATCTATCTCAACTCTAGATTTGCTAAGTAATTCCTTTATGAATGTTGACATTTTTTATCTGAGAGATTATTTCTGATGTGATTTCTTCTATAGCCTCATAGATTTGTCTCTATACTTCTCTCACTATCTTTTCAGAAATTTCAGGTGTCTCCCAATTTATTCTATGTCAGTGTCTCCTGTACTTTTTTTATAGCCTGTTTTTACTAATGTAAATGACACAGACTTCCCTCTGACCCTGCTTTAATTACATCTGATAAATTTTTTATCATCTCATTTTCATTTAGTACAAAATATTTTCTCATTTTCCTTGTGAATTTTCCTGTTTACCCATTGCTTATCAGGATAGCAGTCCCAATCTTGTTGGCACCAGAGACTGGTTTTGCAGAACACAGTTTTTCTACAGACTTTGGGCATTAGGTGTTCAGGATGATTCAAGCACATTTATTGTGTACTCTATTTCTAGTATTATTGTATTGTAATATATAATGAAATAATTATACAACTCTCCATAATGCAAAACAGTGGGAATCCTGAACTTGTTTTCCTGCAACTAGATGACTCATCTGACCATGATGGGAGAAAGCAGCACTCTAAATGTGTTGTTTATGTCCAGGCTACCTAGTAATCTTGGAGCATTATAGTTCTACCATCAGAATTTCACTTTTAGAGTACCCTGTCAACCTTTCTTTACGTAACTCCTCATAAATGCAAGCAACATAGAGCACATGCTACTGTGCTAGAGCTGAATATGCAAAGCTGAATAAAAGATTGGAATTATGCTTTTTCTCTTTTTTTTTTTTTTGGAAATTCATGGTAAGATACAGAGCAGTGCCAATTTGTGAAGAGTTTGCATGGTAGGCGACACAATAAGGAGCTTGCCAAGCATGTTAACTGCAAGTACACTGGTGAGCACATTGTTAGATCACTTGAGTTTTTTTCTTTTTAAAGCAGAACTTTCTTGAAGGAAGGAATATCGTGGCTTAGATGTCACCAAACACTTCCCTTACTATAGGCAGATAATAAATAGTCATACCAGTTACTTTGGGTGTCACTGCTCTAGAGTATTCATCTGAGCATGCCTAACATTCCCCTCCGTGGCCCTTAGGAACAATTGGGCATTTGAATTCCAGAAATTTCATTTTATTTAAAGGATAGTTTCTTCATAGTGAAAAACTAATGCCTAAGACAGTCATCTTATGGCTAACTGGCTTTTGGTACTTGTTAGCAGTTTGGTATGGTTTTTATACTGGCACAGACTTGGCCTCATTTTGGCAATAGAGATTGCCTGTAGATACTATTTTTTTCTTAGTGCTAGAAGTCATTAGGGGAGCTTAGGACATCTTCTCTGGGATTTGGTTTTATTCAGTCTTCCCTTCTTGTTCGTGAATGCATTTTCCCCTTCTCTTGGCTCTCATCTTGACAAGAATCTATTTTATCTCAACATGCAATTCCCCATCACCATTTCCTACTTCATTTGTTGCCTTGTTTCTGAGTCTCATTTCCTGACTATCCATTAGGAATTACCACCATGCCACAGAAAATTATTGCTATACATGTTGGTAAAGAGCTAGAATGGGGGAGAGAAAGCATTAAATCTGAGAACCACTTGAAAAGATGCTTGTTTCTTTTTTAGTGGAAAGGTCTTCTCGGAGCCAAAAGAATGAAGATTTTTCCAGTAGTAATACTATCTCAACATTCAAGGACAGGAGTCAAGGTTCTATGGACCAACAGTCTTTTACTTTGTCTCCAGAGTACAAGATTTCTCAGAAGCTCTACATTCCTCGAAGCACAGCCACTGCTGCCTTAGGGGCTGCTGCACGGTTAGCTACATCCAGAAGCTTCCTGCATTGGTATCCCAGTGTGAAAGGGATGGAGGCATGAGCTAAGGTGGAAGAGTTTGAAGCAGACTAGTATTTTGGTAGTTGATACTTTTATCTGTCTGTGACTATACAGAGCTTTATTATGCTAACCATCCACTTTGATGTATAAGTATTGATGTTTAATGTTAATTTTTATTTTTACTAATGATTTTATTTTATTCTGTATGATTGATTCACCTTTTTTAATGTAATTTAAAGGAATTTCTGTTTCTATATTTTTCTGTATATATCATGACATTCAATGAAAATTGAAAGTCAAAATATTCTTACATATGTATCTCCAGAAAAAAAGGCTGTCTGAATTTTGGAACCATTGTTTTCTATTTAATTTGAATTTTTAATATCATAGAGGAAATATGTACCTTGAAGCTTTGGTCATATAAATACTTGTCCTTTTTTAAAAAATGAAATGTTAGGCATGGTTGCACACACTTATAATCCCAGCACTTGGGAGGCAGGAGTATTACTGTGAGTTTAAGGACAGCCTATGCTACATAGTGAGTTCAAGGCCAGCTCAGAATAGCAAAACTGTTTTCAAAAAAACTATTTTTACTATGAACAAATTTTGAAACCTAGCTGAAGCCATCTCTATAGATACCATAATTCTTAGAAGCCTTAAAGGAGTGTGGTTCAACAGTGGTATTATTTAAGCCTTTCTATAAAATATTGTCTGTTATACTGTGTGAATTGTTATGTGGTATTCTGTTGAACTCATACTATAAACCAAAAGAAAAACTAAGAATTGAGCTTGAGCCTAGGATTTTGAAGCCAGTTAGAACAACATAGCAAGATCTTGTCTCAAAAATATAAAAATCCAGATTCACCTTTGATTCTAGTGTATCTATAAAAATGATGATATACTAACAGACAAAAAAAAAAGACACAGGTAACCTAGAAACAATGTTCATAAGTTGACCAGACATGTCAGACTTTTTTTTTTTTTTTTTGTATTACAGGAGTCTGCAATCAGGGCCTCACACATGTTAGGCAAGTACTTTTCCACCAAGCTACCGCCTCAGCCCTATATCAGACATCTTTATCGGAGAGTTTCTTGAAGGGTCAATAAAGAGTTAAATGCTATGTGAGACACTCAACTGATGGGAACTGACAAAGCTCTGGTTGTCATATAAGTTCAAGTATCCATAGTTTGTTTTTAAAGAGGAAAATTCTTCTAAAGAGAAAATTTCATTTTAAAAAAATGCTTCAGAATTCTACCTTTAATTTAAAAAAAAAAGTCTAAGAAATGTACTTCTCTTCTCCAGATGAGCAGTTACTGGGTTTTAAATAAGAATCTAGTAGAATATGTCAGAAGTAGAAGAGCTGACAAAAGTATAGCATCTAGTAGGTTAAAATGTAACCCTCTCTATAATAGCACCCAACTGCTAGGAGGATCTCTGCCAAAGTCTTTTTTGTAAGTTTAACAGTTGATTTCATAACCTGACAAGAACTAATTTTATACCTTCAAGTTGGAGATTATGGAATAACTCCATTAAGGCTTTGTCAGAGTCTTGGCCTTTTGCAAATAAAGAGACAGTCACTTAGACAAAGCCATCCAGAACTGATGAATTTCATCACTCTTTGAAAGAAGCCTGTTTAGTAATTAATAGCTGACATCTCATATGAGTTAGAGTGATGAATGAACATTTGAAAGGCTTGTACATTTTGATTACTTGTTTGGCTAGGCTAGCCGATCTGATCTGTCAGTTTACTTACCTTGTCCCTAAAATGTGAGTTTTATTTGGTGGATACCCAAAGCGTCAAATTTAGTGGATCATTTGAAAAAGAATAAATAGGTTTCTTACATAGCAAGAAGAGCCATAAGAAAAAGATACATAGATGATACAAAGATACATAAGCCAAAAGATACATAGATGAGCTGCAGGTGGGGGCACATATCTGTAATTCCACCTATTCAGAAGACTAAAGCAGAGGGATTGTAAGTTTGAGTCCCCCCGGGCAACTCAGTAAGTTGCTCAAAAAAGTGGGCTGGGGATATAGCTCAGTGGTAGAGCACCCCTAGATCTGATCCTTAGTGCCACACACAAAAGATGTATAGATGCTCTGTGTATCCAGTTAAATAACATTATATTGTCAAAAGATAGATTGACAACTTTGAATATTTGTGATATTAAGGAGCTACCTGCAGTAATGCAAATCTCACATTTGTGAGATGCCAGTAATTCCTATGTCTTGAAGTTTCTGGCCTGCATGCAGCCTGTGTCTAACCAACTGAGAATTATATGATTTTGATCTAGGAAAAGCCTTAGATGAAGAACTATGAAGCCTAAAAAGACTGACTTGTCTGTACTCACACAGCTTGAATTCTCATACCTGCTGACTCCTAGCCTAGTGCCTTTTACAGGAAGAAAAAAAAAAAAAAACATATTCCATCTTGTTTAACTGATTTGTGCCAGAAGATATAACTTTTGTAGATCAGTCCAAAAGAATGATGTTTTTGATAGCTGCAAAACACTCTTGGTATTGGTCGACGAGGGGACTAATGTCTCATATTCTTGAACAATTTAACAGTGGGAAATTCTACAGCTAAGGAGTGTGAAAAAGAGGCATCATAAGGAATGAGAAATCAGCATCTTCAAGATACATCTTTCTGAAGCTTCCTATAATATTTATAGTACCTTACAAGGCTTTTCTAACATTTTAACAGTATTTTCAGAATTGCATGTTATGACATGGTGACCATTCACATGATTCATAATTGTGTAGAAGCCATTACTAGACATTGAAAATATTTCATTTCCTAGATCCCATTTCCTCTATTCCAACAATCTTGACTTTTCCAAGATGTCAACCAAAGTACATATCTGCATCAACAAAGTCTGTGTACCTTGTGTTCAGCTCCATTCTCAACAAGTAGGTGTCACTTGGCTCATTTAGTCACCTAGCAAGTCACCAGTCAAAAAGTGTTTTGGATCATTGGCCTACTGAAACCAGAATCCTTAAACACTGCTTTTTAAAACTGTGTACACAGAAAATGTTAACTGTTCAGACAAGAACTTTTATAATGTAACTGACTCATGTACCACTTGTCATGTGAAATTGAATATTTAGCTATAATTAAAAATTGAGAATGTATTCCCAGCTAAACTTTTTGGGGTTATAAACATAGTTTTTCAGTAAATACTTAAAAATCTATTAGTCATAAGTTCTTTTATGTTTCTGTTAAATATTTTTAATTTATAGAAAAATGGGTATAGGAATGTTAACTTGATTATTTCTTAATGCAATTTAGATAAATTATCTGATGAAGAAACCAAGTTTTTGACTATTTCTGTTCTCAACTTTTGTTTGCAAACCTAATAGCATATTGTTGGGATCAAGAAACAATGATGAGATTAACCTTTGGGGTTGAAACAGCATTTTGTTTGATTTAAGTGTTTATGAAGTTGGAGTTTGTTTTGTCAAAAATGTCTGTGTGTTTATTTGTAATTAGTTTTTATTGTGTTGATTCTGTAGGAATGAAAATTGCACTTGAGTATGAAACCCATAGATTTTAGTTGAGTAAATAAAAATTTGTATAGTTGGAAAACAGACTTGGCACTCTTCTTGATTTAACCATTTGTATTTGTTTTTTAATTGCCTGCTTCATTTTCAGTCAAGACCTTTACAGACCTTTGCTGGATTGTAGATAAATACTTTTATTCCATAAAACTGAAAATTCACGAGGTTGATAAAGTTCCTGGCAGTTGCATTTCAAGAGCCTGTTTTCTTCCTTCTTTATAGGAACATCAAGCTATTCTAAGAGATTACCCAGCTCCTAAAACTCCCACTTAACTCTATTCTGTACACCAAACAGTAAATCCAATCCCATCTTGCTGCTGTCATTCAACACTCTGTTACCTCCTCTTTTCCTTATTCCATATGTAGAGCCTTTGCTGCAGTCCAGAGCAGAGCATTCCCAAGTGGTTCTCAAACTCTGTAACTTCTCAGTGTGCCACTCCATGTAGCCACAAATTGAAGCCAAACACTGAGTTCATTCTGTTCATTCCTTAGATGGACAAATGACAAAGCATTTGTAACTGCAGCGTTACTGTGATGAAAAGTCTCTTCTGGTACTATATATACAACACACCTTCCAATAAGAGTAAGATTTCAGATATTAATATGCAAGCTGGGCGTGGTGGTGCATTCCTGTAATCCCAGCACTTGGGAGGTTGAAACAGGGATTTCTGTGAATTCAAGGCCAGCCAAGGCTATAAAGTGAGGCCAAAGAAGAAGTCCTAACAGTACTTTTGTCAACTTTCTTAGCCAAATTGAAAAAAATTAACCTTCACTGATACTGCCTTGTCCTTGTATTATATCACAATCAGAGAACCAGGGAGTAACTCTCCTAAGACCATTGGCTTGAGCAATATGGTATAACTCACATTTGACATGCATATACTATCCAACAATTTCCATATTTCTGCATGTTATGGGCAAATGATCCTGAACCTTTTATGGGGTTATTGACTTTTAAATAAATGTTAAACACTGAGAACTGTTTCCACAAAAGGTACACATTCATAAAATTTTGCTATAATTTCAAAGAGTTCACAACTCCTGAAACCTCCCATCTCCCATGTTCCTCCCCTCCCCTGTTGTCCCAGATAAAAACCCAGTAATAGACTCCTGAAATGACCTCTTCCCTTCAAGCCCACATGCAAGCCACTCTAAAGACCCATCAAATGTTACCTCCTATTTCATTAGTCTGTTTTGCCTGTAGACTACCTGCCACTATTCCAGACCAGGTCACCTCATAGCTTTCCTAGCACATATTAGGGATGCTGTAAGTTTTATTGAGTGAAAAGATGGATACACAGGACCGAGATTAGACTATAAGTAAAGTTAATTGAAGCCCTGACCTTTTTCCTGCCACACTATGTTCTGAATGTCCAAAACCAGAAACCTTATTGAGAACATTAGCAAATATCCCATTTAAATATTTCATGTAGAATGGAATTAACAGCATGTCCTCTAGATAAGAGAACTGAGTAGAACAGCAGAAAATCTTTTGGGTAGGTTGTTATTCTGCAAAAAGCACATTCAGTTACTTTTCTGGCTGGGTTTTTGAAGGACAGTGACAAAAACGATGGTGTGTTTTATGTTTGCTGCTTCTCAACAACAGCCTTAGTGTCCTCCCAGACAAGTTCAGTTTACCAAAGGGGCTTCTTTCTGTTATTCATTCTCATGGGCTCACTTCCAACAGCCCACTTTAGATTTTTTTTTTAGAAAAAAAAATCACACCACAGGCTTTAGCTTCACTGGCAAACAACCAAAAGCAATTCATTTAAAAGCACCCTTTAGGGTTAATAGATTACACTGGACTTTTTCTGCTCTTATAGACCTTCTATTGGCCTTGAGGTTTATGGCTGATGAAAGAAACTAAAGACTGTTTTTGGTGACTTTTCTTACCTAATACTTGTTAAAAGTATATACTGACTTTGAAGATTAAGATTGTAAGGTTTTCTCTTTCAAATTCAGTGTGATATGAAAGAAATGTGATATTTTCAAAAACAAGTTGATATAACTAAGAAGTGGGTGGGGAAACGTACTACCAGCTACATATTTCTATTAGTGACAAAAGTTAAATTATGAACTCAACACTGACTGAGACCTGTGTGCTGGTGAGTCAGATGCAAGTTTCAGTCTACTTTAGCCTTGGGGTGGACCTGGGATGCTCCTCACCTCAGGACTGTGCAGCCCTCTCTTGCTGTCAAACTCAGGTGCCATCCAGCTTACTGTCAGCCATGGTGGCCCGGGATTGCATTGGTCATCTATGCCCCAACCTTAGGCAACACAGATGTTCCCAGGCCCATGCTCACAAGGCTCTAGAGCTGCCCTGGTATCAAGAGGGGACCTATACCTCAGTGGGACAGACTAGTGTTTTGATGTGCATCACTTCCAACTGCAGTGTGCAATAAGCAACTTGCTTAGAACTTCTGGAAAGATAGGCACAAAGCTAGATTGTGAAGACTGGAATAAATCCCCAATCCTTCAATGCCCAGATAACACTGTATACCAACAAGTATCAAGAGCTTTCAGGAAATCTTGACCTCTCCTAATACTAAGAACAAGGTTCCAATCTGACCAGGCAATAATCGGCATGGGAAAACTCAGAGAATCAAAAACAGCCATTTTAAGAAAACTTAATGATCTTGAAGGAAAAAAAAAAACTTTCAATATTCTAACATAGTGGTGGCCAAATCTATGGCATACATGCTATTTTTCTTTTAAAACAAAAGGTGCTAATGTAGAGGGTTTTTTCCCTAAATTAAAAGTTAAGTATTTTCTTTGTGATAAGTAGGTTTGGGGTTGCAATTTGGCACTTTGTCACTTAAGTTTTGCCATAACTGTTAACAGAAACTTTAAGTGGAAGCAATTCTAAACAATCAGAAATTCTTGAACTGAAACAGTGAAATTACAAACACAACTGAAGGCATCAACAGCAGTGTAGATTAAACAGATGAAAAAATTAGTAATTCAAACACAGGCTACTTGAATACAGAGGAAGAAAAGAATAAAATGAAATATTAAAGGCACTTTGGGAGAGTATTAAAAGTGAAAAATTTTTAGGGTTATTCAAGTTTAAGAAAGATTTGAGAATGGAAAAGGAACAGAAGATTTATTCCGAAACATCACAGAAAACTTTCCATACCCAGAGAAGGAAACGATGAGGTCTAGGAAGTCAACATTCACCAGTCAAGCGTAACTCAACCGAGTATACTGCCAAACACAGCCCCAACGAGGAAACGTGAAGAGGAGAAAGACATATCTAAACAAAAAATGAGAACTTCCCTAAAGAAATACACAAAAGGAGTTTTTCAAACTGAAACAGATGTATAAGAAGAAAACATAGTAAGGTATAAAGCTCTCAGTAAAAGTAATTACACAAATTCAGGGTATATTGTTGTATAAACCATATCATCTTTAGCATGAAAGCTAAAAAAAGTAGGATGACAATTCATGTTAAGATATAAACAGTATGCTCAAAGTATAAATAAAGAGCAAAATAAAAGACAGGTGATAGGAAAGAAGGAGGTAGATCTTTTGGAGATAGGAAAGAGACCTGGGAATAGAGAGGGTACAGGGAAGGGGGAAAGGAAAGCAAAGTAAAAAAGCTGAGAGATATGTACATTACATAAATGAATAAATGTACATTGCATAAATGTAGTCATTTATATTCATTATGTATTATAGTCATGTACTAATGAAACAGAATGTTGGAAAAAATAGATAAGTAGTATGGAAAAATGTAAGATGGAATACCAAAAATTCAAAATGTGGAGAGGAATTGAGTACAAGTAGAGTTTTCTCATTAACATATTTTCTCATGTACTTTCTGTTCTTTATGTTAAGTTGCTATAATTTCACAATAGCTTGTTAAAAAGCAAAGAAGATTTTTATAAGCCTCATGGTAACCACAAAGTAAAAATTGTATCAAAAATAATCAGTATGGAGTCAAAATGCACTACTAGAACAAATCACTTAATTGAAAAAGAATACATAAGAGAGGAAGAAAGGCATCACGACAAAACTAGAAAACAAGTAACAAACTGGCTATGGTGAGACCTTACCTATCAATAACTAATGTGAGTATAAACACATGAAGTTTTCCTATTAAATGACATACAGTGGCTGAACTATGAAAATAAGACCCAACTATATTTTGCTTACAAGAAACTTATTTCATCTCTAGTGAAACACATGGACTGAAAGTGAAAGGACAACCAATGCAGTGAAAATGGCCATACTTCCAAAACTGTTATACAGAATTAATGCAATTCCAATCAAAATCCCAATAGCATATCACAGAATTAGAGAAAACAATCCTAAAATTCATCTGGAACCAGAAGAAACCTATAATAGCAAAGGCAGTTCTGGGAAACAAAGGCAAGATGGGGCATCACAATCACTCATTTGAAATTGTACTGTAAATTAAAAAAAAAAACAGCATAATACTGGTAAAAGAACAGACTTGAAGATCAATGGGACAGATTAGAAGATGCAGAAACAACTCTAGACATACTAAACCATCTTATCTTTGACAAAGATGTCAAACATATTCACCATAAGAAAGATAGCCTCTTTAATAAATAGTGCTGGAATGCCAAAGATTAAAATTGGACCCGTATCTTTCATCATGCACTAAGCTAAATTTGGAATAGATGAAAGATCTAAATATTAAAACAGAAACATTAAATCTGCTGGAAGATAGAGTAGGTAAAACGCTTCACAACAATGGTGTAGGCAAAGACTATGAACAAAACCCCAATTGCACAGGAACTATCACAAAGAACTAGGACCTCACCTTACTAAAAAGCTTTTGCACAGCAAGAGAAACCACCAACAGAGTGAAGAGACAGCCCACAACGTGGGAGAAAATGTTTGCCAGCTATTCCTCAGACAAGGGATTAATATAAACATAAAAAGAACTTTAAAAAAAATCAGTCCTCTCAGATTTAAAGGCCCAAACAAAAACTGGGTATCTGAGATGAATACACACTTCTCACACAAAGAAACAAACAGCAAATAAAAATATGAAAAACGTTCAACATCACTGGTCATTCAAGAGATGCAAATTAAAACAACACTGAGATTCCACCATACTCTGGAAAGAATGGCTATTAGCAAAAAATTAACCCATAACAAAGGCTGGAGGGACTATGAGGAAAAAGGAACCCTTTTCCACTGTTGTTGGGAGTATATACTGGTGCAACCACTGTGGAAATCAGTGTGGAGAGTCCTCAAAAAACTAGGATTGGCAGTCCCGTTTGACCCAGCTATACTCCTGAGTATCTTCCCAGAAGAATTAACATTGTTATCACAACAAGGTATGTGCACCCATGTTTATAGCAGCACAATTTGTAATAGCTAGATCTTGGGAACAACCTAAATGTCTATCAACCAAAGAATGGATTAAAAGGGTGTGGTCTTTTTATGCAGTGGAGTACTACTCAGCCATAAAAGGATAAACTTGAGACATTTGTAAGTAAATGGATGCAACTAGAGACAATACTCATAAGTGAAATAAATCACACTCATGTGAACATCACATTGTCTCCCTAGTATGAGAAATGGAAAGAAATTTGTGTGTGTGTGTGATAAGATAGTTACAGTAATTTCTCTTAGTTCATTAAAAAAGAATGGTTTGTGCTAATATTGTTTAGACAACTAAATGAAGTTATCTTGTACTTTGAATAACTAATTTAAAGATAAGAATATGCAATGTATTAACCATTGCTACCCTTTAATTATTTTGAAATTTTGTTTTTTTTCTCTTTAAAATAAAAAAATTCATTAAAAAAAAGAAATAGAAGGGGCAGAATAAGATAGAATCCAAAAGAATCCAGGATTAGCCATACTTAAAATAGACTTTTAAATCAAAAGTAATGGAAAGATACAAGGAAGGTCACTATACAATAAAAAGGGATCTGTTCAGGAGAAAATAAGAATTCTAAATACTTATGCATCTAATATTGGAGCACTCAGATATATGAAACAAATATTAATAGGCCTAAAAAAAATTAACAGATCTTATAGGAGAGATAGACTCCAATACAATAATAGTTTGGGACTTTAACTTTCATTTTAAGAAATGGACAGATCAAATAGAAAATCAACAAAGAAACAATATAGTTAAATTGTACCTCTAACCAGTGGATCTAACAGACAGCCATAGAACATTGCATCTGCTTCCTGCTATATATACTCATCAGCATGTAGAACATTCTCCAGAATAAATCATATGATAGGCCACAAAACGAGTCTCAACCAATTTTTAAAAATTGAATATTGTCAGACATGGTGGTGCACACCTGTAATCTCAGCACTCAGGAGGCTGAGGCAGGAAGATCATTTATAATTCAAAGCTAACTTGTGCTATGTAATGAGTTCAAGGCTGACCTCTACTATATAGTAAGACCCTGACACAAAATATCAAAAAATAAATAAAAATTGAAAATCATACTGAGTATCTTTTCTGACTAGCAAGCAATAAACTTAGAAATCAATAAAAACAAATTTTGGAAACTAGACAAATAGTGGATGCTAACTAACTTTTCAACAACCAATGAGTCAACGATGAAATCAAGAAAAAAATTAAACAATTTTTGAATAAATGTAAATAAAAGCACAATGTTCCAAAATCCATGTGTTATGGCAAAAACTGCACTAAAAGTGGATCTTACAAATGACAGCCTGTTGCTGCATTTCAAGAAAAACAAGAATTGAATTCAAAATTAGTAGAAAAAAATAAATAACAGAGTAGAAATAAATGAAATAGAGACTAAAGAAAAAAGATTAATAAAACAATGTGCTGGTTTTATAAAAACATAAAACAGACAAACTTAGACCAAGAAAGGGAGAGAATAACAGGAGGTGAGAATGGTGTCATTAAAGTTGACACCACAGAAATATAAAAGTCATTATATACTATTAAGAACAACTGTATGCCAACAAATCTGATAATCTAGAATGGAAAAATTCCTAGACCTAAATGCCTTATTAAGACTGAAACATGAGACCACACCCAGCAAACTCCAAGCAACTAGCAGGGGCCTGAAGTCAGTCCCAGGCCCTGAACGTACACGGGTTGAATCCCAGCACACAGGGAAGCCTTGGAACATTGCTGCCAGGTGGTAAGACCATGCCCTGCATCTGAAATCACCTCAGGATGCATGAGAGGTCCCTGTGGGGTTAACTGGGCCACACCCAGTGAATTCCAAGCAAATAGCAGGGGCTGGAAATCAGTACTGGACCCTGAATGTGCACAGGTTGAATCCCAGCCCACATGGAAGCCTTGGGTCACTCCCAGGCAGTAAGACCATGCCCCACATCTGAAATCACCAGAGGACACACTGGAAGTCTCCGTGGGCCTAAATGGCCCACACCCAGTGAGTTCCAAGCAGCTAGCAGTTGCCTGCAGTCTTCTCTGGGAGCCCAAAATGGGCCAGGTGATTCCCAGTACATGAGGGAAGCTTTGAAACATCACTTGAAACCCAGCAATATAGGAAAATGAAAAGAGCACAACAAAAGAGCAAAATGAAATCTCAAACTTTCAGCCCAACCCAAGCAAGCCTAGGGGACATGGACACAGAAGAAAATATAAGCCATACATCTGAAATGCCTGAAATGATATCAACTGAAGTAAAGAAACAACTCCAGGAAGCTATAAAAGAGCTCAAATCAGAAATAGTCTCCCAGGTAAAAGAAGAAATTATAAATGTAATGAAAGAAATGCTGAACACATCTAAAGAAGACATAGTTAAAAAAGTAGAGGAACAATGCAACAAGATGGAAACTGAATGAATAATAGAAGAAACAAACAGAATGCATGAAGCAGATTCAAAGAGATATCCAGGAAAGCAAAAATTCCATCAAAAGTTGGCAAAACCAGCTCAACAAAAGTGAAGATAGAATTTCAGACCTCGAAGATAAGATTGCAGTTAGTGAACAGGAAAGGAAAAATCTTTTAAAAATAACAAGGAATCAGGAAATAACAATTCAACAGTTGCAAGATGATGCAAAGAAAAACAACATAAGATTGATAGATATAAATGAAAAGGAAAGTGACAACACAAATGATATCAAGAGGCTATTTACAGAAGTAATAGCTGAAAATTTCCCAAACATGAGAATGGAAAGTGGCATACAAATCAGCGATGCATATCAAACTATGAATAACCATGACCAAAAGAAAACTACACACAGACATATAATAATCACCATCCCAGAAATCCAACATAAGAACAGAATATTAAAAGCTGCTAGAGAGAAGAGACAGATCACCTACAAAAGAAAGCCTATCAGAATCACAGCAGACTTCTCAATGCAAACAATGAAGTCAAGAAGAGCATGGAGTGAAGTATTTCAGATCCTAAAGGAAAATGACTTCCAACCCAGACTGATATACCATGCAAAACTGTCCTTCAAAATGCATGGAGAAATAAGATACTTCCACGACAAAGAATAGCTCAAGAACTTCATGACCACCAAACCAACCCTGTAAAGGATACTGAAAGACATTCTAGACAAACATAGGAAAAAAACCACTAAGCAAGGCAAACAAACAGAGTGGAAAGGTAAAGAAACAACAGCAGAAAGATAATGTCAAAAATAAACCAATATATATCAGTTATAACCATAAATGTAAATGGCCTCAATTCACCAATTAAAAGAAACAGGCTGGCAGAATGGGTCAAGAAACAACATCCAAGCATATGCTGTATACAGAAAATCCATCTAACCCAAAAGAAAGCTCATAGACTGAAAGTCAAAGGATGGAAAACCATACTCAATGCAACAGGATCCTCCACAAAAAAAAGCAGGAGTGGCTATTCTGTTTGTAGACAATGTGAACTTCAAACCAAGAATGATCCAAAGAGATAAAGAAGGCCACTACATACTATTTAGAGGGAAACTTCAATAGGAAGAAATAACAATCTTAAATATCTATGCATCAAATTTGGGAGCACCCAGCTATACAAAACAGATATTAACAGAGATGAAGAATCAAATAAGCAATAACACAATTATAATAGGAGACCTTAACACACTATTGAAACAAAGGGACAGATCCACTAGACAGAAAATCAGCAAAGAAATAACAGAACTGAATCACACCTGTGAACAAATGGACTTAGTAGACATATACAGAGTGTTCTACCCAACAACATCAGAATATTCATTCTCAGCAGCACAAGGAACGTTCTCTAAAATAGACCATATACTAGCCCACAGAATATGCTTAAGTAAAAGCAAAAGAATTGAAATTATCCCATGTATGTTATCGGATCATAGCACCATGAAACTAGAAATTAATTACAAAAGAAACTGCAAAAACCCCACAAACACATGAAAATTGAATAATATACTCCTGAGCAATCGGTAGGTCACAGAGGAAATTAAAGAAGTAATTAAACAATATTTACAGGCAAGTGAAAATACAAATACATCTTACCAGAACCTGTGAGATACAATGAAAGCAGTCCTCAGAGGAAAATTTATTGCAGTGAACTCCCACATCAAGAAAACAGAATGGACACAAATAAACAACCTGATGTTATACGTCGAACAACTAGAAAAAGAAGAGCAAGTCAAGCCCAAAGTCAAAAGAAGGGAGGAAATTATAAAGGTCAGAGTAGAAATCAATGTAATAGAGACTAAGAAAACAATACAAAGAATCAGTGAATCAAAGAGTTGGTTCTTTGAAAGAATAAATAAAATTGACAAGCCTCTAGCCAATCTTATTAAGAAAAGGAAAGAAAAAACTCAAATTCATGCAATGAGGAATGAAAAGAGTGAAGTCACTACATACCCTGTGGAAAAACAGAAGATCATCAATACCTATTTCAAAAACCTCTACTTTCATAGGCTTGATAACACAGAAGAAATGGACAGATTCCTAGAAACATATGAATTACCAAAGCTGGGTCAAGAAGATGTAAAACTGCTGAATAACCCAATTTCAATTAATGAAATTGAAAATGTAATTAAATCCTTACCAACAAAGAAAAGACCAGGTCCAGACAGATTCACTGCACAATTCTACAAGAAATTCAAAGAAGATTTAATGCTGATGCTCCTCAAACTGTTCAATGAAATTGAAAGGGAAGCAATTCTCCCTAACTCATTCCTGGAAGCAAACATTACTCTAATACTGATAGGTTTTTCAGCAAATAAAAGAGAAAAGTATAAACAAAAAGTAGCCTTTGTTCTAAGGACATGGAGAGGAGTTTGACCATAGCCTGTCTAACTGCCTCCTCTACCAGAAAGCGGGGTGTGGGATATATTTATAAACTCTGACAGGGTGGCGCTTAAGGCAGGCATTTGATGACACACAGGGGCTGATTGGAGCCTTTTTCACACCACTGGAAAAGGAAAAAGGAAGTTGTCATACGGGAAGGAGGGATTGGCTTTAAAGTAAACATCTTTGATCCCACCTCCACTACCGTAATGCCATGTAGGGCATAGTCCTTTCAAATACCAAAACCTGAGAAAGACCCAACCGAAAAAGAGAACTATGAGGCAATCTCCCTAAATGAACACAGATGCAAAAATTTCTTAATAAAATTTTGGCAAACAGAATGCAGCAAATCATCAAGAAGATTATACACCATGACCAAGTGGGATAAATTCCAGGAAGGCAGGGATGGTTTGACATTTGCAAATCAATAACTGTAATCCACCTTATCAATAGAGCCAAAAATAAGAACCACATGATCATTTCTATACATGCAGAAAAAACTTTTGATAAGGTACAACACTTATTCATGATAAAAACCTTACAGAAATTGGAATAGATGGTCTTTACCATATGATAAAAGCCATCTACAACAAACCAACAGTCAGCATCATATTAAATGGCCAAAAACTGAAAGCTTTTACTCTAAAATCAGGAACAAGACAAGGATGTCCATTATCACCACTCCTATTCAATAGAGTGTTGTAAATACTAGCCAGAGCAATTAGACAAGAGAGAGAAATAAAAGGAGTAAGGATAGGAAAAGAAGAAGTTAAATTATCATTATTTGCAGATGACATGATACTTTACATATAAGACCCCTAAAACTCCATTGAAAGACTCTTAGGTGTAATAACTATATTCAGTAATGTAGCTGGATACAAAGTCAACATTCAAAAATCAATAGCATTCATATACACTAACAACAAAACCACTGAGAGAGAAATAAGAGAAGCCACACCCTTCATAATAGCATGCAACAAAATGAAATACTTAGGAATTAACCTAACAAAAGAAGCAAAAGATCTATTCAGGGAAAATTATAGTACCTTGAAAAGAGAAACCGAAGAGGACCTCAGAAAATGGAAAGACATCCTTTGTTCATGGATAGGAAGAACAAACATTGTGAAAATGGCCATTTTCCCAAAATTGTTATATAGATTTAATGCAATCCCAATCAAAATACCACTATAATACCTCACAGATCTAGAGAAATCACTCCTGAAATTCATCTGGAACCAGAAGAGACCTAGAATAGCAAATGCAATTCTAAGCAACAAAGGCAAGGCAAGAAGCATCGCAATCCCTGACTTGAAGTTATACTACAAAGCTATTGTAATAAAATCAGCATGGTAACAGAAAAAAAAAACAGACCTGAAGATCAATGGAATAGATTAGAAGATACAACTACAAACACACTCAGCCACCTTATCTTTGATAAAGGGGTCAAACACATGTACTGGAAGAAAGATAGTCTCTTCAATAAATGGTGCTGGAAAAATTGGCTCTCCATATGCCAAAAACTAAAACTAGACCCATGCCTATCACCATGTACTAAACTAAAATCTACATGGATCAAAGATCTAAATATTAAAATAGAAACACTAAATTTGTTGGAAGACAAAGTAGGTAGAAATATTGAAGACATAGGGGTAGGTAGAGAATTCATGAACAAGAATCAAACCACACATGAAACACTTCACAGAATCAGTAACTGGGAACACATCCTATTAAAGAGTTTTTGCATGTTGAAAGAAATCTCCAGCATTTTTTCCCAGAAATCGGGAAAAAATTTTAGTGAACTGTCCCTCAGACAAAGGACTTCTGTCCAGAATATACAAAGAATTTAAAAAATCAGATCCCCAAAATTCAAAGACCCATTCCAAAAATGGGCATGAATACACAGTTCTCAGATGAAGAAATACAAATGGCAAATAAATACATGAAAAAAATTTTCAGCATCACTGACCATTAGAGAAATGCAAATTAAAACAACACTGAGGTTCCATCTCACTCCAGGAAGAATGGGCAGGATCAAAAAAACTACCCACAACAAATGCTGGAGAGGCTGTGGGGAAAAAGGTAGTCTTCTGCACTGTTGGTGGGAGTGTAGACTGGTACAACCACTGTGGAGGTCAGTCTGGAGATTCCTCAAAAAGCTGGGATTGAGAGGAAGAAGACAAGATGGCCGATCAGTGAGCAACAAAATACAAAGCCTCCCAGGAGAAACAACTCATATGCCACAATAAAACACCCTGGAGAGACCCAGACAGAGGGAAATCGATCCTCTTGACACAGGAAGAAATTAAAACTTAAAAAAGCTTGTCAAATACTTTGGGACAACTGAAACAGCTAAAAATTATGGGTCACAGCATTTTCACAGGGACCCTCCAAGTTTGCACCAGCTTGAATCTGCACCAGCAGGCAGAGCCACCCAAACTCATTCCCACTGCCACTCACAGGGAGCACAGCAGCACTGAAGTCAGGGGTTGATGAGCCCAATGGAGAGCAGAGCCAGTGAAGGGACCTTCATTAATCCACAATCAGTGCTGGGAATGAGACTGCCCCCCTACGGGAAGGGTGTGACCAAATGGGCTACATGTTGGAATCAGACAGGAGGAGCCTGAACTGGGAGTGACAGTGACTTCAGTTGGTTGCTCCCTCCCCAGAGCAGATTCATGGGATTTGCTTGGACTGGGCTACACCCCTGGCCGGGACCCAATGAGCCATCTCAAATCAATTCCCTGTGCCTAGCACACACTAACCGGGTGAAGGCCCCTGAAGTTTGGCTGGCCCGGTGGGGAAGGGCAGGCATATGCAGCCACTGCTTACACCTCAGTGACAAAAGCAGGCAGGAGAGAGCGGAGGTCCCTCACCAGCCTGCTTTGGAAGAAACATGGCCAACAGGGAAGGGGGCTGGGACCTGCACTGTAACCTGTGTGGAGGAAGCCAGGGCCATGACAGAGAGGCAGGAAGAGGCCCCAGCTCAGACCCTGAGAGCTCTGATCCAGGAGAAGGAAAAACAAGGGAGGCAAACATGCAACATTAGACATGGCTTCAATGGACATTAAGAGATATCTTTGGGACCTTGTAGACAACCTCAAAACTGAAATATTAAATCAGGTAAAGCAGTTTATGAGTAGAGTAATAAAAGAAATGTTCTCAGGAAGCATCTCTCAGGATGATACAGATGGAAGAAGGGAGGAACACACAAAAAGGAGAGAAACATTTGATAAAGAATATAAAGAGAATCTAGAATACATGAAGCAGATTCAAAGAGACTACCGGGAAATTAAAAACTCCATTGAAAGCTGGCAAAACTCCTTAAAAGAAACTAAGGATAGACTATCAAAACTTGAAGACAAGTTGGCAGTGTGTGATCATGAAAGGAAAGATCTCTTAAAAATAACAAGGAGACAGGCAGTAATAATACAAAGGCTAGAAGATGACAAGAGAATCTATAATTTAAGAATAAGAAACATGAATGAAGAAGCAGGAATACATACAGGCGAATTACAAAGACTATTCACAGAAATAATTAAGGAAAACTTCCCAAACATGGGAAAAGAAAATGACATTCGGTTATGTGAGGCATACAGAACTCTAGCCACCTACAACCAAAACAGAGCTACACCCAGACATATAATTATCAAGATGCCAGAAATTCAATATAAAAATAGAATATTAAAAGCTGTCAGAGAAAAGAAACAGATCACCTATAAAGGTAAACCCATCAGAATCATGGCTGACTTCTTGACACAGCCATCAGATCAAGAGGAGCTTGGAGTGAAGTACTCAAAGCCCTGAAAGAAAATAAGCTCCACCTCAGATTGTACCCTGCAAAACTGTTACTAGAAGTTGATGGAGAAACAAGATGCTTCCATGACAAAGAGGAACTGGGGGAGTTTGTGACCACCAATCCACCCTACAGAGAATACTGAAGGACATTCTAGAGAGAGAAAAAGAATACCAGGATTTTAGGAACAGTGGCAGAAAGGCCTCAATGAGTGGGGCAGGCAGTAAAATGAAGGAGAAAGGTAGACAAACAAAGGCAGGAAAATAGCATGGCAGAAATGAGGCAGAGAAGGATAACTAGAAACTCTAACATAGATGACCTTGATTGATGTACCCTGCAAAACTCTCACTAGAAATTTATTCCATGACAAAGAGGAACTGGGGGAGGTTGTGACCACCAATCCAACCCTACAGAGAATAATGAAGGACATTCTAGAGAGAGAGAAAAAAAATACCAGGATTTTAGGAACAGTGGCAGAAAGGCCTCAATGAGTGGGGTAGGCAGGAGAATGAAGGAGAAAACTAGACAAACAAAGGCAAAAAAATATCATAGCAGAAATGAGGCAGAGAAGGATAACCAGAAACTCTAACATAGATGGCCTTGATACACTATATTGTTAATAGTGCACCAGGATTTAAATACCCACATTACTCACACTACTCTGCTTAGATGTATTATATTCTGTTCCAGTCATTCTACCTGTACTAGATTTGAGGGCACAGACAGTAATCCTGAAAATAACAGGGTATAGTACAGTAATCATCCTTAATTTCCTATTAACTTAATCTAAAGCTCTGTAAAACCTACAGTTTTACCATGGCTGATCGTAATTGAATCTGGTTTGTTGGATTGCTGTTTGTATTGATAGATTTTATCCAAAGCTGTTATGATTGATAGTTTCAAGTCTGAGAGTATAGGCAACTGCACTTAAGATGACAAGATCCACTAGAATATCCACTCTGGTTTGATTATTACCTGCCTTTGAAGTTTTATACTGTCTACAATGTTTTATTTTTACTAATATTGTTATTTACTGCTACACTTACACTGCTATATTCAATTATGCATGATGATATAGACATTGTATTGAAGATAATAAGAAACAACACAGTAATCACTGTAGATCACCTTGTACTGTGGTTTTACATGACTTTTTTGTTTCATGTTTTTATAGAAATTTGTTTTGTTTTGTCTTGCTAAGTTTTGTGTTTCCCTCTAATACAGAAAGGATAGAAATACACATAGAGATTCACGTATGCGTAGCTGTTCACACTCTCACTGTTTGACTATCTACTTGTTATGCTTTAATTTTGTAACTTGAACAACTATTTCTAAGAGGACAATATGTAATTTATTAACTAGTGATTTCTTATTGTTTATCTTTTTTTTAAAATTCTGTATTACCTTTACCCTTTACATGCTTTTTGTTTCTCTTTAAATAAATTTTTTTAAAAAGCTGGGATTGGAGGTCCCATTTGACCCAGCTATTCCACTTCTGGACATATTCCCAGAAAAACTGAAAACAACATACCACAGTGATATATGTTCACCCATGTTTACAGTAGCACAATTTGTAATAGCCAGATCTTGGAAACAACCTAAATGTCCATCAACTGAGGAATGGATAAAAAAGGTTTGGTATTTTTATACAATGGATTACTACTCTGCTATAAAGAATGATCACATTGATATATATAAGTAAATGGATGCAACTTGACACCACACTCATAAGTGAAATAATCTCACACGTGTAAATACTAGATAGTCTCCCCAGTGTAAGAAATGGTAAGAGTACATAAGATACAAAAACCTCAATAAATACAATGAAAATATAAGAATATGCTTAAAAGGGAAAAAATGATATCTCAGGAAAAAATGAGGAAAAAGAAAAAGGAAGTGAAAAGAAAAAATATCTGTATATAAACACACTTAGGATAGTTAAGATGATTGTGCTACAAATTCTACAAGTTCTTGGAACACAATAGTTAACATTCATAGCATTGGAACAATTGTGCATATTATTGTATGGTGATCTGAGGAACTCTTGAAGATCATTATGTAAAATAACAACCCTAGTTATGCTCATATCACCTTGTTTTGAAGGCCTATATTGTCATTTTCTGGGATCTTTGCTATTATGCTTATATGTCTTTTTCATTTCATGTTTTTCTAGGAATTTGTTTTGTTTTGTTTTGTCTTTTTTGTTTTGTTTTCCCCTCTAATACAGAAAGGATAGGTATACATGTAGAGACTCATGCCTGTGTAGAACTTCTAAACAGTTTATGAGAATTGATTATATAAGGAAAGATGAAATGAGCAGCTACTTTGAAGAAAAAGAGACACTAAGATACCCAGTGCTGATTCCGTAGCATCATGATGTGGAATCCAGCAATACTATTATTCTTTGTTCAGGGTGACTTTAGTCTGTTTTCTTCTGTTTACTTTCAACATACATGAAGGTATGGACAGCTATTTTGAAGAGAATGAGAGACATTATGGCAGCCATTGTTGACTTCCCTATTGTCTGGTCTTGAAGACCTAAAATGCCTTCATCATCCTGTTCTGATCAGTTTTATACTATTTTGTTTTGTATGAATTCATTGTATGTGAAAATATGGACAACTATTTGGAAGAACACAAGAGACATTATGATAGTGAAGATCTCCAGTTGTCTTGCTTTGAAATCTGTCTCTTACATTGTTTTCTTATGATCTGTTTTGTTCTGTTTTGTTATGTTTAATTTTACCCTCTTTAAAATAAAAAATAAAAAAAATAATAAAAAAAAGAATGAAACATGAGGGCCGGGGATATAACTCGGCAGCAAAACACCTGCCCTGCAAGGTCATGAGTTCAATCTCAGTACCAACAAGAACAACAAAAGAACTGAAATGTGAACAAATAGAATACCTAAACAGACTAATAATAAGTAATGAGATTAAATCTTCCAAAAATCCATCAACGAAAAGCACAGGACCAAATGACTTTGATATAGGGGAATGAAACTGCCAAACCACTATATGTCTGGTACAAGTTCATGTTCTCTAAAATCAAAGAATGAATTTTAGGAAAATGGAGGTTAAGAGCAGAATATATGTATTTAGAGAAAGAAAGCTGCTGTCTGAGAGACAGAAGGGGTCCCAAGGGGGTTGCCAAAAGACTGTCTTTTCCAGGGATTTTGTAGAGCAAAGACAGGAGGTGAGAGGGGTCCAAGGTGGGGGAAACATGGGAACCTGCAATGTGGATATAAGGTGGGATAGAACTATGGTTTACCAATAAGATTAATTGCTCAGGTAAAATTGATTAAATCAGGGACAAATGGGAAAGTATCATGTAGCAAGCATGCATACAGAGCAGTGACCCTTCTATAGGACTGTAATAGTGACTCCTGGCTTCCTCAGGATATAGAGAACTATTTAGAATATCAATCCTTAGGATGTGGGTGTATTTATTTGATCTTTTGTCTTGAGGCCTGGCCCACAGTGGGAGGTGTCTATCTCCCCAACAGTTGCAAGGTATCTGGGCTTCTTGAGGACCTAGCCCTGTCTGACTGCTTATAATATTTCTATCCAACTCAGTTGCCTGTAACAACTTTACTGCTGAATTCTATCAAACATTTGAAGAAGAGCTTATACCAATTCTTGCTGAACTATTCCAAAAAGAAAAGAGGAAAGAATTTTTCCAAACACATTATATGAGGCCAGCATTACCATAATACCAAACCAGATAAGACAACACAAAAAAAGAAATCCTTGAACACCCTTGATGAACATAGACACAAAAAATCCTCAGCAAAATATTTACAAATCAAATCCAAAAGTACATTAAAAAGATTATTCACTGCATTCAAGTGAGATTCATTCCAGAGATGAAAGGATAGTTTAATATATGTAAATCAATGGACACAATACCACATCAACAGAATGAAGGACAAAAATCATATGGTCATATCCACTGATGAAGAAAAGGTATTCAATAAAATTCAGTGTCTCTTTATAATGAAAATGCTGAACAAATTAGATATACAAGCAATGTACTTTAACATAACAAAGACCATTTATTATAAACCAGGAGCTAGCATATTAAATGAGGGGAAAAATGGAACAAGATCCGGAACAAGACAAGAATGCTCAGTGTTACCACTTTTATTCAACCTACTACTGGAAGTCCTAGTTAGAGCGGTCAGGCCAGAGAGAGAAATAAAAGGCATCCAAATTGCAAAAGAAGTCAAACTGTCATTGTAGATGATAGGAACTTACATGTTAAAAAAACACAAAAACTCCACCAAAAAAAACTTAAACTAACACATTCAACAGTTTCAGAAATAAAACCAACATATGAAAATCAGTAGCACTGTGATATGCCATTAGCAAATTCTCTGAGAAAAGAATCAAAAAATAGTCCCACTTATAATAACTATAAAATAAATTAAAATACTTAGGAGTAAAATTAAACAAAAGTGAAAAATCTCTACAGTTAGTAAGAATTATAAAACTTAGATGAAAGAAATTGAAGAGTATACAAAAAGGTTGAAAGTGCAAAGAAAAAGACAGCAGAGGCTGGGGATTTAGCTCAGTGGCATAAGCACTGGGTCGTGAGTTTGATTCCCGGTACCGATAAAAAAAGAGCAAAAAAGAGCAGGCTAGCTGTGGCCTTTACTCACAAAGCACATTGTAATATCCATCCAAAGCAACAAATACACAGCTTTGAAAAGACGGATGTCATGGCATGTGTCTTGATGTTCCCCAAAGCTTCATGCAGTCATAGGTGGGGCTATTCAGAGGTGACTGGATCTAGAGTATGTGATGCAGGATTAAGTGTGTGATGCTGGGATTGAGGGTGTATGATTACTAAATTAGTCCACTGATTGGTTTTGATTGGTTTGGCATAGTTCTGGGGATGGATAAGAGAAAGGCTATCCCTGGTTGTGAATCTACCTGGGTGAATAGCCTGGATAGATTATAAGGGACAGAAAGAGGGTTACAGTGGTCACTTAGTGCTTGTCACTTGCTACTTCATTCCTTTGCTGTCTTCTGCCCACTCTGCAGTTTCCCTCTGCCATGCCACCCTGCCTTGGAGCCAGTCAACTATGGACTGAAACTGCTACAAACTGAGCTACAATAAACCTTTCCTCCTTTAATTTTGGGTGTCGGATATTTTGTCTCAGCAATGAGAGAAAAGTAACTAAGATAATAGGGTTAAACAGAAGATAATGGGACTGCATATTGAAAGAGCTAGCAACCAGGTGAAATGCTGAAATACTGGTAAATAGATAGATAGATAAATAAATTAACTGAAATGACACATTCTTGCACTGCAGTGGTGGCTCAGAGAGGACAGTGGTCTTCCCTAATGTGAAACAGTGAAGGGAAAAACAGAGCATTCTCTTATGAGCACTGGCTTTGCCATGAGACAGATATACAACCCGAGTACTTCAGAGATCCCACTACAGCCAGCTGGACAGAAGACTGGAGTAGCAATTCCCATCTTTTCTCGCACAGTGGGAAGCCAACTGAAAAGCCCCCCTTAATAAAAAAACAGGAAATGGACTTGGACTACAGGGGTGTGGGAGACAATTCCAGTGACTCCCATTGAATGCAAAACAATTGCTGCGACTTTGATTGTATGGAGACTTATTTCCTTATACGGATATGTAGAGAGCTGGCTGTGGTATTTCCTTCTCTCTTCAATTGGCTCTAAGCATTACAAATAAGGCTAGCCCAGAGGTGTTGATATGTAATCTCTAAAGCCCACAGACAGTCTCCTGTTTCCTGGAATAGTGCTCTCTGTAAAAAGTTATGAGTCTGGTGGGATGTTAGAGCCATTAGCTCCAGGAATGTCAACTGGGTATGAGCCTCAAGGTAAAGAGGTTATGACTCCCCAGGACACAAAAGTTTACATATCAGAAACCAAAGAAACAGCCTCCTAAAACAATTCAGTTGCTACCTTAATTGAATTATGCAATATGATCCTTCTGTATATCCTTATCTCTGCATTTTTCAGAAATACTTTTCTCCCTACCTGGCTAGCCAGTTCAAGTTACTCATATAATTCTGGCCATCCTCAATGTCACTCATCCCTGAGCCACCCTCCTTCTTCACAAGATAATAAATTCTGGGAGAGGCCTAGGATCAAGACCTTTGTGTGCACATCCTCACAGGGATTGGATTTAGGACCCCTTGGCTGCCCTTAACTTGGAATATGTCTTGGTGTCTTTACTCTTGCTGTGGGTTGCATTGGAGGTGATAGATTGGAATTAATTTGCTGGGATTCCAATAACATCTCAATGGAATTATAAATATAACCTTTTGGATTGTGAGGAAAACTGGAAAAGGGATTACGATACTTGGTTGACTGTATTTGGGATTACAATACAGGGGGTCAGGAGACCATCTTGAGCAACTCCCTAAAATCTGCACATTTCCATAACTCCAAAGCATAGCTATTACTGCACTACAGGTGGGGAGTGGCTACCATTCCTCATTTAGAGTGGGCCCCAGCAAAAAAGTGACCGTGACATAGTAAAGCTAAAATCGTAAGATTGAGAGAGATCCCAGTCTTTAGTTTTCAGGAGCCCAAACTCTGGGCTGGGAAAATTCTGGCACAGTAGACAGACAGCAGGAAATACCAGACACTTGAACGTAGAACAGCCATGGGAGGTTTTGCAGGGGGAGGGCTCTGAACCTGTGTTCCCTTCTTCCTTCCAATTCCCTTGGAGGCACTGGCAGTGATGGTCATAGTCACTAGCCAGTCACATCTTCAAAAGTGCAGTCTGGAAATTTACAGAGATTTGGCCCATCCTGCAGACCTGATATAGACTATTATTCCCTTCACCTCCGGGCACGGAAGAATTTAAGTCAGTAGCTGGGAATTAATTCAGCCACTGACCAACCTACCCATCTTCCCAGCCATAACCTCCAAAGAGTGGAGCTTAGCCTCCCACAAGCTGTATAACTTGAACTGAGGCAGGAGAGGACTCTGGAGCAACATACATTCTAGTACAAACACCATCACAAGGAAGAATATTGGACCTGTTTTGTTGTTGTTGTGATGATGTTTATTTTTTGGAAGTGCCAAGCAATGCATGTCTGTTCATAAGTGCTTACAAGTGCTAGTTATTGGTTTTACTTCTATATCTTACCACATCACAGTATGTCCCACTACAACAATTACTGTTTCATAAAGTTTGCCAAACCAATGTTTCTGTTACTTTATTAATAAGATTCAGTCTACTATGTATGCTTTGATTTTGTAAATTGAACAACTATTTCTAAAAGGATAATATGGAATTTATCAACTAGGGATTTCTTACTGTTTATCTTTTTTTGAAATTCTGTAATATCTCTACCATTTTTCTGGTTTTCTCTTTAAATAAAAAAAATGTAAAAAAAAAAAAAAGATTCAAACTCCCTGTATGTTTTGTTACTTTCTAAATTCCCTTCCATCTCATCTTTCATTCCCCATATACATTCTCTCAAATATCTCCTCCCTCCTTCTGTTTATGTGTATGAATACATTATAAGACATTTTTCCTTTTCCTTTTAGAGTATGTGTGGGTACATGTATATATACAAATATTTATGAGTGTTAATTATTGTTTTTTGGGTCTAAAATAGTGTCAAGGGTTGTTTTTTAAGTCCTCTAGTTTTGTGTTTTTGCTAGTTTACCATTTGGATACAATCTTCTCTCACTTTCTGTTTATGTTTCCTCTTCTTTCTTCCATTCTGTCACATAACCTCCCAAGCCTCCTCTTCCTCCTCACTCATCCCAAGTATAAAAGCAGTACTATCAAAACCTATTTTTTCTTTCATTCTCTCTTGCCTCTTTTTGCACTTATTTTTTCATTTTTCATATTTCCTAATATATCCTTCATCATTCCACTCTTTCATCTGTCTGGGGTAACAAAAAATTGAATTTTTTTTTTAAGTTTTGAATTTCATGTTGATACATAGTTGTTCCCTTGGATGTTTACTGTTACAGGAAGTTGTTTTCTCCTTACAATGCAGTGCTAAGGCCTGCACATAGTATTTTGAATGAGTTGAGTGGGTTCCTGCATGCTAACTATCCCAAACCCAAGGACATACCACAGGAAGGCCACTTACTAAAGAGATCTCCACAATAGTGGCAGAGCTTTTTATCCCAACTGATCTACAGCTTTAAACACAAAAGCATAAGAATTACAAGAAAACAGGGTTTACAGAAGACCTCCAAAAATCCATAATTCCCCAAAAAGCTGATCCCATACATATTGAGTGGATAAAACTCTGAAGAGTTTTTTTAAAAAAACTAATAGTTACATTAATTAGAGAGATCAAAGAAGAGATAATCAGCTAAATGTATCAAATGCTAATATAATCAAATACCAGCATGGGCTTAAAGAAGATATAAATAGTTAGTGAATTAAGGAAGACAGGGCAGTATATAAAAAAGTACTTCAGTTAAAAGAGGTTATAGAAAGGCATGAAAAAAAATCCTGGGAATGAAAAACTTAATTGAAAATCTCAGCAGCTGGAAGATCAATCAAAAGAAAGAATATCAGATCTTGACAATAAGGTAGATGTAATATTTAGTATTTTTTTAAAAAGAGACAAAAGGTTTTCCAAGAGCTCCTAAATGAATCTAAAAGAACAAACCTAAGGATAGTCAGACTTGAGGAAGCATCAAGGTAGAAGCTAATGTTATAAAAAATTTACTCACTAAAACTGTTGCAGAAAGTTTCCCAAATCTGGAGAATGAGATGGATACCTATGTAAAGGAAAAACAAAATAACCTCTCCATGACACATTACAGTCAAAATTTCAGAAACAAAGAGACAATACTAAAAGTTGTCAGAAATGCAAGATAACCAGAATAATAGCCAATTGTTAAATTTAAAATCCAGGAGAGCTTAAAATGAAGTTTTTCAAGCCCTAAAAGAAAAATAATTGCCAGCCCAGGTTATAATATTCTGCAAAGCTATCCTTAAAAATAGAAAAGAGAGGAGAAGACGAGATGGCCGATCAGTGAGCAACAGAATACAAAGCCTCCCAGGAGAAACAATTCATATGCCAGAATAAAACACCATGGAGAGACCCAGACAGAGGGAGATGGATCCTCTTGACACAGGAAGAAATTAAAACTTAAAAAAGCTCATCAAATACTTTGGGACTACAACTGAAACAGCTAAAAACTAAAGGGACACAGCATTTTCACGATGACCCACCAAGTTTGCACTAGCTTGAATCCGTGCCAGCAGGCAGAGCCACCCAAACTCGTTCCCACTACCACTCACAGGAAGCACAGCAGCACTGAAGTCAGGGGTTGGTGAGCCCAGCAGAGAGTGGAGCCAGTGGAGGAGCCTTCGTTGGTTCATGGTCAGTGCTGGGAGTGAGACCCCCACCATGGGAAGGGCACAACCAGGTGGGCAATGTGTCAGAGTCGGGCAAGAGGAGCCTGAACTGGGGATGACAGTGACTTCAGTTGGTTGCTCCCTCCCCAGAGCAGATGCGTGTGATTTGCTTGGGCTGGGCTGCGCCCCTGGTCAGGACCCAATGAGGTGTCCCAAATCGATTCCCTGTGCCTAGCATGCACTGACCGGGTGATCGCCCCTGAAGTTTGGCTGGCCCAATGGAGAGGGCAGGCATACACAGCCTGCTTACACCTCAGTGACAAGAGCAGTCGGGAAAGGACAGAGTTCCCTTGCCAGCGAGCTTCGGAGGAAACGTGGCCAACAGGGAAAGGGGCTGGGACCTGCACTGTAACCTGTGTGGAGGAATCCAGGGCCATGACAAGAGAGAGAGGCAGGAGGAGGCCCCCAGCCCAGAACCCTGAGAGCCCTGATCCAGGAGAAGGAAAAACAAGGGAGACTGAGGGTGGCAAACACGCAACATCAGACATGGCTTCAATGGACATTAAGAGATATCTTCGGAACCTTGTAGACGACCTCAAAACTGAAATATTAAATCAGGTAAAGCAGGATATGAGTAGAGTAATAAAAGAAATGCTCTCAGGAAGCATCTCTCAGGATGATACAGATGGAAGAAGGGAGGAACACACAAAAAGGAGAGAAACATTCGATAAAGAATATAAAGAAAATCTAGAATACATGAAGCAGATTCAAAGAGACTACCGGGAAATTAAAAACTCCATTGAAAGCTGGCAAAATGGCTTAAAAGAAACTAAGGATAGACTATCAAAACTTGAAGACAAGTTTGCAATGTGTGATCATGAAAGGAAAGATCTCTTAAAAATAACAAGGAAACAGGCAGTAACAATACAAAGGCTAGAAGATGACAAGAGAATCTACAATTTAAGAATAAGAAACGTGAACGAAGAAGCAGGAATACATACAGGCGAATTACAAAGACTATTCACAGAAATAATTAAGTAAAACTTCCCAAACATGGGAAAAGAAAATGACATTCAGTTGTGTGAGGCATATAGAACTCCAGCCACCTACAACCAAAACAGAGCTACACCCAGACATATAATAATCAAGATATGATCTGACCCGTGGATCAATCCATGAGTTTCCCCTAGAGGAAGGAAAACAGGGTGGGGGCTGGGCAAAGAGAGAGAGACGGAGACAAGTTGAGGGATTCCAATCAAGCCTCGTTTATTGAGGAAGTTCCTGGCTTATAAAGAAGCAGAGGCGGGAAGTTATCAAGCATGGATAGGTCATCATCATATCCTAGGTCAGGCGGGAGAGGATCATGGGAAATGTAGGCTGATGCACCAGATGCCTACAGGAGGGAGAGACAGGGTGGCAGCAGTGAAGATATCACACCGCTCCCTACATCTTCTCCTTTATCACTTTATAAGAGTATGGCAGGGCCTGTTAGGACAGCACCTGTCTTGGGTCAAGGACTCTTCATATGAACCCAACCAGGCCTTACCTGTCATGGGCCTGCAGGACAGCAATTGGTCCTGTGCCTGTCTTAGGCGGCCGGTGGAGTAACATATGTGTCCTAGTTGCC